>DWEI01004849.1:0-11305 GCA_018245875.1 Mysoria ambigua
ATTTGTTTTTGTTAACTTCATTTTATTGTTTTTAATTACAATTAATGTTTCATAACTTAAAAGTAAACATCATTCATAGGTTATCCTACTCGTATACATACTGAACACATACTGAAATACATTGTTATGAACATGATATCATGTTTGGTGACAAAAGTGTGAGATGACAGATGTTTCTGATGGATTGGAACAGAGAAATAAAGAAGACAATTATAACAAAGGACGTGATACTATTGGTGACTACGATTAAATATAAAAATATATAGTAAAGAATACATAGATTAAAAAATGAACTGTAACAGCAGTTGTGATATTTACTCTACGAATAGGATTTTTGATGTATGTGGAAATACGTTATTCATATGAATTCTCGGCTGCGACAGCACGTTTCGGAATGAATATTTGGTGAAGTGTTACCATCTCACAAAAACTTTTTTCACACTATAGACGTCACCAGTGATCGTCTAATAAGTGGATTTACCTGTATTTATATAGAGATCATAACGCAAATAATTTCGAACCCATTAACGGACTTCTAGGTCTCACCATGTTAAAATGTCAAGGCTCATATTAAATTCCACACAGTCATAGTACATTAAATTAATATCAATTCTCGTCACAATTAGACTGAGATTCATTGAAACGTACATACAATCCACGAATGTAATAGTATTTTAAAACAAGTCTCTCTAACTTTAGTACGTACTTTGGAAACTTTCAGTCAAACTTTAAGAAAAAGCGCGGTCGATAAGCGGTGCTCCTAACTCAGAAAACCTATCCAACACTTTCAAACTCGTAAGTAGTGTTGGAGCTCTTATTTTTAAAAGGACGCGGTCACCGAAAGGACGGCTGGTAATTCAGAAGTTCGCAACGAAAATATATCTCTTAGTAGTTTTTACCTGCTTCTTTGAACCCGAAATATTAAGGTTTTGTTCGTAAGAGGATATAAAGTGTATGGCAGGCTATTGAAGGATTTTTTTCAAGTCACATTTCTCTTATGTTGTTTTTCTAAATTTCATTAAAAAATTGATATAAGATGCCACTCAGAACCTCAACAAGTACACTGTTTAGTTCTGATATATGGGTCTCATAAAATAAAACTCTAAGAAATTTCTTGGAAATAAAAATTAAAAATACCGTCGAAAGTCAAGATTCAATACTTCATACGTCCTTTGAAACACGTCAGTAAGTATCTTCGTAAGAAATTTCCCTTCCGGTTCTTCATACAAAAGCGCTAGCTAGCTTAAACTTTACGGACTTGCTATACGCCTGTACAATCGCCACACGCTAACCTCTTTGAACCTAATGTAGACAGCTCAAAAAGTTTCCAATTTTCTAAGACAATTTCCTTTAAGAGAACGATGGTTATCGCTCAGGGTTTTCCTTTTGATTTGATCCAACAATCCGGTAATCTCCATTAGCTAATTGGGCGAATTTTCCAAATTACCTCATTTCAAAAGACTTATCTTCAATCTCTGCTTTTACTGAAAAAGGATGAATATTATTATCTTGATATTGAATTTCAAAGAAATAAATACAGTCTTTCTATAATGTGGGATTATTTAGACCTATATATCATTGTATTATAGAAGAACCCTGTCAATTTATTACTTTACCAGACGTCCTGGTATTAAGTGCTTACTGCGACCTGTGGACTGATGTCACGTAGACGATCTCTTGTAATGTGGGTGTAATTAAGCAGAACTAATCAATGAAATCTATACACATTGTTGGAGATTTTTTGCATTTCAAGCGCAGCCAATATAATAGTATTGTAGGACCTAAATATTAAATGAAATGTTCTATAAATTTTATGACGTATGTCTGTCAACTTAGTATTTATTGAATTTAATTTATTAACTAAATTGAATTTTATTTTGATCATATAACCCACTATGATCAATAAATCTTAAAAGAAATAGAAGGTAATAATAGAAGGTAACAGAAATTACTGAAATTAGTATTAAAACACGAAAGTAATATTCTCCGTCTGTGAATGGTACTGTACGGTAACGAAGTAACGAAGGGCGTTGAGCAACAAATTGGTTTTGATAAGCAACGTAACATAGCGCCCGTAACCTCTGAAGAAGTAGTAAGAGGAGTGTATTATACTCACACGTGTCGCCAGTTACGTTTACATCCTATAATTAAAGTAGTAATGAGTCTTATACCATAAACCGGGCACAAATCCAAATTCCGAACTTGTCATTCAGAAATTGTAGTTACAAAAGTCTAATAGTACCTGGTAATTGAGGAACTGGACGAGACAGTCCAATTTTCATAAGTAAATAGAAATAATAATATCAAAGCATCGAAACATAGAAGTCACTCCAATGTAGAAGACTAAATTCGATAAGGGTAAGTTTCAAAGGGTAATTATCGGAGTCACGCAGCTAGTCTAATAATTTCCCTGTAGATACGTCTAGATAATACTGTTAAAGTTTATGTACACCAGTTTAGTTCAGTATTTTACTGTTTCATTCTGAAACAGGGCGTGGGTATTTCCTTGAAACTTCGAAATGAATAAAGCGTGCTATCGAGATTGGCCAAGGTATATAAATATACACGAATGGACTTATATAAGTCAATCCATTTAACGTTTTGGACTGCTAGACGAAAATTGACTTGTTATAATAATACAAGGTTTTAATTGTTAGCATTCGCTAACTTGCCCTCCAAAAAGCAAATATACTCTTAAGAAACAGCAATCAATTCCAACTCATCGAAGTCTGAACGCTTCAGACAGTGCTTGACTTTACAGATCACTTGAAATGCCGAACTATTTAAATGTTGTGTACATGTACAGCAAAATTAACCTTCCCAAGACTATCATCAAATGTACAAAGGCATTCCTATTAGCAATTGGGTCTAATTGCAGACGCTACAGACAGATTCAACTTGCGATTACCTAACAGGGCCAACCTATATATTGTCGACCATTAACGTGTAACAAAAGCCAATATATTAACCTTGTATCTACAAAAAATATTTTTCATCATCATCTTCATAGTCATAATCTTCATCGTCATCATCTTCATCGTCATCATCATCATCGTAATCGTTAAATTTTCCTTTTTTAGATTTGAATTTGTTTTTTAGACTAATTGGAGTTAAATTATATGATTGTATCGCGTCAAGTGTCATCTGTCAAACTTGGGCCTTAGGGCCTGCAGATGAGTGTGACTCTTTTAAAATGAACTTTCATTATTTCTTTTCAATATTACTTAGCTCTAAAACCACTTATACTTTAAAACTAAAAGTGTTTTACATACTTATAGGCAAATTAAGTGATAATCAAATTTGAAAAACGTTGTGTAATTGATACTGTGTGAGTTACGTAAACAATCGTGTGCACCATAAATGGCTCCGTTTTTGACCACAACCACACAAATTTTCGAGCGATGTATTAGTTGACTAGTTTTCAAACATTTTCGCACATATTCTCGTTAAAATTGATGTATTCCCGTTTCAGTTACTTTTCGAATCTATTTCAATTGTAAATGAAAGAAACTTTAAAGAAAATTTACGATAGTCTTCAATGGCTATCAATACATAAAAGGTACAATGCTTTTAACACTTTATAAAATAGAGAAGACATCGGAGATAGGATTTAAGCGACTTTAATCGTCGGAAGCGGGATCAAACACTTGGGCGGCTCAGCCACACCAAGAGCTCACGAGATTATAATGCAAACAGTGCGAATTTATTCTTTACATCACACTATAGTTCCCGCTTTAAAATGTCAACGTTCTCAAGTTATAAGCTGACGATTACAATATATTTTTTAAGTTTATTTATGTATTCTTCATTTAAACCTTACAGAAAAGTACCGGAATAAAAAGGTGGACTTAATGCTATAATCATTTTCTGCCAGTCAACTTTCGGGCAGTAGGAATTGCGTGGGAGCGGATTCAAAAAAGACTGTCACTAGAACCTGTCACCTTCGTTCCTGAGTAGACTATGTACTCGTCCATGCCTTACAGCAATACATAGTTAGCTCTGTTTTTGTTTTTCAGTATTATTCATTCAGTACATTTTTTGGACGTAGCGTAAGTATAAAACGTAACTGGTGAAACGTGGTAGCGTACTATACTTATTTGCCTACCGCTTCGGGAATTATTGGCGTTGTATTACGTTGTTATTTTGTGCGTTTTAATTTTTTGCCGTTTATAAATACTTGCACGCTTTTATTTGCCGCTTGGGCTGCACACAACTCGGGAACAGTTTAAATTGCTTTTTCAGACATAGAGCGTCTATTCGAAGTACTAACAACAGTTTCCTTGCGATATTAGTCTCGGATCAAGTTGAAACGGTTTTCGCTTGAAAACAAAGAAAAAAAAATTACTTTGTACCCGCGAGAGATTTAAAAGGAACTTCGCTGTTTAGAAGTAATCTAACAGTCTTCTTTCGGGACGAGATACTTTATTTTCCGCTAGATATTCCGAGTTGCAACTGCTAGCAAACCTGTCTCCACGCTTCGCGGAAATTTTAAAATGTTCATTTTATTGTTTACGCTTCGGAATATTGTGCTCTCTCAGGTGAAATTGTGTTCGCGGGTAATCGACGTTGATTGATAAATGTTGGGGAAATCCACATTTCGGAGAATAGTTTAAGTAACGACCAGATGTCTTTAGTATAATTGAAAACGGTACCAGAAAATTTGATTTACAACCTGGCTGGTTTAAGCAAAAAATAATTTCGTAGCGTCCTCGTCAATTTCGAAACGGGATTTATAAGTGAAGAATTATAACAATTCTCCAGTGTATAACATCCGTCTTAATAATCTTGAAAAATTGAAATGAAATAAGTTAGTACCGCTTGTTTGAGTTTTGAACTGTAATTACGCAAACCAAACGCGCAGCGCCGCGTGGTCGAAGTCTGGGGATGAAAAAAAAAATCATCAAGTTGCCAAACAACCGAGACCGCTCGAGGCCGAGTCCTCGAAACTCCCGAGAGGCGCTTTTGAACCTCAAAGAGGATTATTATTAAACACACATTGGTCGAGTGCTCGGAAGTTGTCGGATACTTTTTTTTCCTTAATGTGCTTCATTGTGAATCGCTGTACCGGGTTCAGTGTTTTTATTTATAAGTTTGTAAAATCACGCCTTCCATCTCCGAATAGGTAGGCAGATATGTAGTACACTCCCACGTTTATATATCACTGTGGAATAGGTGGTGAGACTATTGCCATACACGGGACACCATTCCATACTCCGACCCATTATCAGTAGATCTAAATTAGGATAAACCCGAATATGAGTTAACAGCGGGTGTATAATACGTTTGTCTATTATTATTACTATATATTATCACGCCAGATAGTATTACAGGGGAGGCAGAGAGCACGGAATGACAAATATCTCTATTCATTCAGTCAGTCAGATCTGGACCTATTTGGTCGAGAGAATTGACACGGACGCCAAAAAAGACACAGGCCAAAGAACCAACGACGCTTGCCTTTTCGCTTTTAACACTCATATATTAGCAATAATGATAATAATAATTATTATAGCACATCGGGTGCCTTACTGGGTAGCCAAAAAGCATTCATTGTCAAATATATCAGTAGAGTAATACATGAGTATTTTATACAAACGGAAGCGCGCGTTAAAACACAGGCACAGTCGCACTGGATACACCTAAATATATTTTATTTCCTTAAAGCTTCTCAATCAATATACGCGTGTGTTTTATAAGAATTGGGTATTCCTTAAACCGAAATATTATCATCTTACTTCAAGTTGCTCATTTCGTTTCCCCTCCCTACAATGGGTCGGTTTTGAAGAATAAATTCGTGCTATATATTTTGGCACACCCTAACCCATATGGTGTAAAATATGGCGTGGTTTCGGAAAGGGTCAAAGCCCTCTACTTACCGAATAGTAGCAGGTGTACAGACGCAATGTACGGACGAAATTTCCTCGAAGAATGAAACGTAAGACGACCCTTACCACCGGTTTCAATCTCCTAACAGCGGTCAAATATATTTAACCGTTTTATTTATTTCGAGGTTTCAATGTGACGTTTAATCAAAGAAAATGGTTTACAATTTCATAAAAGGTTATGAAATTTATTAATTAATACAATAGGTCAATATATTCAAAAGTATAAAATAATAAAATCATACAGACAGACAGTTAATAATTAAACTGTTTAAAAAAAATAAATCAAAAAACAAGATAATGAAATATAAGAAAATAGGATAGGACTTTATCATACCTAGTCATATTGTACACTACATAAAACTTTTGACTCTTACACCTGTCTACTCCGAAGGGATATGCAAAGAAGTATAGTACACTTTCACATTTCATCATTACATGAGAAAATGTCGAACGTAACTCGAAGCAAGAATATCGAACCTGAGACATCGCGTACAGTCCATTAGTAACGCGACGGTATCCACCGTATGAGCACTTGAAACTTAATGTTTGAAAGCTTCTGAGATGTTTATTTTCCTTTCCTGTCTCAAAAGCGGTGAGTTGTGTGGCTTGTACCAACCACTCTTAAGAGGGTTATGCACTTGCAATATTTCAGCACTGAGCTGATAAATATTGATACTGCGGAACAATTCCCTTGTTAGCTAACATATATTTGCTCTTTGTTTTCTGAACACTGGCGGGCTCATCGATCAACGTCATTTTAAGTCTTCAGTACATGAATATAGGTACTTTGACTGTTTGGTCGAATACGCATTTGCCGATCGAGACGTCCAGGGTATAAAGACTACGAGTAGGTCGAGCACTACTGGATTTTTCTACCTTGGATTTTCTACTGCAAGGAGGGACGTCGACGTAACTGGTGGACCGGGGAAGTGTACAACACTCCTCTGCCACCCTCTTCAAGGGTTAAAGGTGTGATATTACCTTTTGTACTATCGTTTAAAATTAACCTCGTTTCTAAATGCTTCAAAACATCCCAGTTATACCCTACTGCGGGGTTGTACATTTGAACGCGCTTAATCAAATAAAATTAAATTCTCTTTCAGGAAATTATTTTTTTGTGCTTCGTGTGTATCATAGCTCATTCATAGTAATTCTATACATAGCACTTCATTTTTCAATTTTAAATGCTTACATGTAGTTTAGTTAGGCAGAAAAAATTAATTGACTGCATACTAACAAATTACCTATAATGACTTTTTTTGATTATACATTATCTACTAGAGGCTATTATCATTCTAGACTTTTTACACAGAATTACTAATAAAAATTAAGTTTTCATACACTTATGTGTACATGTTAAAAGGAAATGATATATATTCACGTGATATAAATTAATATTATAGTGAACGAAGTATAATAACAATATGAATAAGGAAAAAGAGTTCATCGGACTTGTGAGCTACGCATTAAATATATATTAAATATTTTTTTTTCACACATTTTTTGTTATACTTTTCCGCGTAGCAACATAAAAGTAATCTTATTTCTTACAACCATAAACGTAATCTACATGGTCGTTAATCTTTTAAGACGTTTCATATAAGAAAATCATTGTTTTTATATCATATACTCGTAGCATCAGTCTCCCTCAGTCCACAGGTGGACATAGGCCTCCTTTAAGCTTCTGCCTCCAGCCTTGTATTATTTCACTTGACTTAAAATAAATGCCAACATACATATATTTTTTTTTATGGCAAAATACTTTTAAATTAGAATAAGTTCCATTCTATTCCTTTTATTACCATTGGTCGTGTTGGTTGCAAGTTCGACTGCCGATCGGGAGGTCTTGTGTTCAAATCCCGGGTCAGGCACTACAATTTTTTTTTATTGAGATTTTCTAGTAGTAAGTAGCTCCAAGTTTGGATATGAACCCTATGTAAGGCAACGAAGGCTCACGACGAATAGCAGGACGCAAGCTCTACGTTTACCTCCGGTGAGACGTGAGAGTGCTCTACATTCTTCTGCCTATCACTTCGGGGGTTAAATGCGCGATATTACTTATGTGATGCATATTAAAGTTGTTGAAGAATAAATGACAACTTTTAACATTCATGTACCTATATGGATTTTTCTGATCAAGTTTTATACACTTAACAGGTGAAGTCTGTACAAATCGGCATTCGGGGCCCTCTGCCTACCTCGCAAGATAACTTACGCAACGATGCAGTAATAATAAATGGCATGATATTATTTAAGGTCGAATTCCGGGCCGGATTCACGCCAACCGCGAACCAAACGCATTGCTTGCTGTTTAATTGCTGGTTTAACAATAAATGTAGGTACATGGATCATCCTATTTCTCTTTTTTTCCCCGACCCTTTTATCGTTCCACTGATGCAACATGGAACTCCGCCTAGAGTTTGGGGGTTTAGGCCACAGTCTACCACGCTGGTCAAGTGCGAGTAGGTAGAAATCACACGCCTTGAGGAATATTTTTTTATGAAGTCTAAGGTGTACAGTTTTCGTCATTTTATTTTCTTTCACCATCATAGCTAGTGATATATAAACCTAAAATGTACACTTTATAAAAATGCGTGCATGAATTTGAAACCTTGAGACTGAATTTCAATCCCCTAGGCTGTCATAACTGTTGAATCAGTTACCGCTTGGTATTACATACCATATCTTTATAACAATACTATGTAGACTATGACTATGTAAATGGCTCTTTCACTCTCTTAAGGCTTAACCAATCCTGTTGAAACTTATTATGAAGATAGGTCAAAGTATATGGAAAGAGGTATTCTTTTCAGCTTTCTCGCGAAGAAAAATCAATAGTCTTCTTTTTCAGTTATAACTTACTATTAAGATATGAAAAATAATAATTGAAAAATATTATAAAATAACTTGATTATGGGTAGACACCAGAGCAGAGAAACGTAATAGGTTTTGTATTTCACCATATTTTTGTTTACGGCATACAAATTCTGTCAATGAAAATATACCTGGCGATCAGAACGATATTCTTTCTAAGAGAAGCCTTGTGCCCAAACGTTGAATGATAAACTGGTTGACGCTGGTAATGTTAAACACAAGAATGTACTTCATTAAGACCAACAAGCTTTAAACTCACATATACACTGTGTGCAAATCACCCGTCAATACTGATACAATATTACTATGTGTGATATTGATGAAGCTCGATAACCCGTGTATAATGGCCGGCGCTCAGTGGCCCGCGAATTAATTCTTGTATAATTATACGCCGTTATACCTAACTATCGTACATTCGTGTGATATTAAATTTCATTAATTATATATGTAATATATTTAATTATAAAGTGTTGAGATGTATTCAATCGTTCTGCAATAGAAAATTTATGGACGTTCTACATTATATTATAGTTATACCACCCTCACTCCATGTGAAGTCTTTTGGGACTGATTAATCATAGGACTGGTACACTCCTCCGCCCACCGCTCTGGAAAAATAGAGGCGTGATGTTATGTCATGTTAGTGTATTATTTCGTTCGACTATTCGATATTAAAATTAAGTAGGGTAGTATTAGGGCTTCTGCATCACTCGTTCATTTCTGGTCGGATCGCGTTGTAACAATTAATAGCTATTGTATAATTCAGAGTATCTGCCTATTATTCAATTAATACTGCTTCTATGGCGGCCTTGTCGTTGCAATAAGGCGATTATGCTCGCAGAGGACGAACAAAGAATTTGAGCTCTAAATCTGCTGAAATACTTTTACCAGAATATTCCAGAACTAATAAAATTTTATAATATCCTTTCACATTAATAAGCACAAATCAATAAGTTTATATATTTTTAAAGCCGAAAACCAACCAACCGAAAAAAAGATGTCTCGTATAAAACATTTTTAAAACAAATGATTAAAATTGATAAAATCTGTAGTGAAAAAACCAGAAATCGAATTTGATATTTTTAATGAAACAATCGTATGTCTAGTGAAAAAAGTTTTTCCATTAAATTGATCAGACAACATCGCGGCGGTCCAATTAATGAAACAACTTTCAGTACTCTTAATGGGACAAGCTTGCATGCCATGTCATGAATTTTCTTTGTTATTCATTTTGAGACGCAAACTCGGTAGGTTATAACAAGAATCATCTTGTTACAATTATTTATTATGTTTTCCATATTAATGCTGAATGTGTATTTGTCAATATAATATCACGCCCTTAATCTCAGTTCAGGTAGACAGAGTACCGCAGTACACGCCCTCGTTTCAGCATCGGACACATGTCCAGACTACAAGCCACTACTAGAAAATGTAAGTTAGAAAAGTCCAATAGTGGCCGACACGGGATTTGAACTCGGGAATTCTCGATAGATGCTTGCAGTGCTGCTGCAACCAGCACAACCAACGAGGCATTAATATACTGCTGGTAATTTATATCTGCCTATATTAGCCATATGTAAGGCCTATTTATGCTTCGTGTCGTGTATGTCCGTAGTCGAAAATTTCACCATTGTAAACTTCATCCATTATGGTAACAATAGGTAACTCTCTTAATTGCCGGAAAAAAATTACGAAAGCCGTCGTTCGGCTGAGCAGTTCCATCATAAGTACATAATCCGTCCAGATGATCCGATTTAAAATTTAAACTGCTGGAAGCTGGTAACATTCTATGTAAGTAGTCCTAGTCGTAATTAATATCACGACGGATTCGTGTGACATATACGTAAAAAATCTCAAGCTGCGCCGGCGGACATTTACAATAATATGTTCAATATTAATATAGCAATATACTAAACACTTTCGTTATCTCTTAGATGATTACGGGCGGAGATAATTAAATACGCAAAGCGACGAAAGAATAATCAAATAAAAAGGCGAAGATAGATAAGAACATCATCCTCAATATCATAGTTACGTATTTTCGCAAACTTCCGTCAATTAATGGAAATGTGGGAATAATATTACATGAATAATAAACGAATGTTTGTACAATGTTATGTTAACGAAGCATTTACTCTCCACAGAGTTCAAGATTAGGGTGGCGCAATAATTCATAAAGGTAAGTTGAAACCTTAAACAAATGTATAATACGACGTTAATATAAATTGATGAGGCTTTTACGCCATCAACGTGTTAGCTGATATCTCACAAGTATTTATAATGTTAGATTTGCTAACAGGACGATGAGATGAAGTGATCGCAACTAGCAATTGTTGTTGTTAGTATAATATTTTATCGTGACGTCATATAGCTTGTAGGATAGGCCAAAGAATGCGGAGTGTCATATAATGATGATTATAACACATTGTTATATTTCTCATTTCATTGTTTAATTGAGCAGTGATAGCCTAGTGGTTTGAAATTCGACCTCTCACTCCGGGAGACCAGGTTCAAATCCCAGGCGCGCACCTCTTAAAAATGTGCGT
>DWEI01004850.1:0-11304 GCA_018245875.1 Mysoria ambigua
ACCACCTATTACATAGTGGGACGTAAACGTAACCGGTGAATCGTGGGAATGTTCTGCATTCCTCTGCCTACCCCTTTTGGGGATTACAGTTAGATTAAAAAAACTCCAAATGCATTTTTTGGTAAACATAATTAATTTATAGTATGTCAAGGTGCGTAATTTCACGAAGAAGTGGTATTTTGAACGGTATTGTACATATAGACGTTTAATTAACATTTATACATTGTATCGTTTATGGTGTACACGCAGACCGCATGCAGCGTGGGCCACGTGGTGAAACGGCGCGTAGAAGCGCTGTGCGCCGCGTCGCAACTGTGCGCCGCGTGCGTCACGCGCTGGAGCGCGCTGCTCACCACCCGCCTGAGGCTGGTGTCGGCGCGGGCCGACGCGCTGGCGGCGCACGCGGCCCGCCTGCACGACGCGGCGCGAGCCTTGGATCTCGCCGCGGCCGCCACCAGGCATCTGCATACTGTGGTAAGTAAAAAAGTGACGGTAGGAATGTAAAAAATTGGGGTCTTTGATGTTATTTAATGTCAAATATAAATGAAAATACACAAAAACATTTCGTAATAAAAGTATATTTTTTTTAGTTAAGGCCACTCTTGCCATTTAAGGGTGTGAAAAATAGCATATGACCTGTTTTGAAATCTATCAACTACACACAATTTTTTTTTAATTCTGTATTTATACTGTCATTTCGGTTCGGAGGAGTTCGACCACTAACATTGAGACCTAAAATTTTTATGTATTAGATATTAAAACTAAATATTTTATGCTAATTACAAATATTTTGACGGTTAAACTTACTATGTACAACTTAAATTTTCGTATCTTCCTGTGTATCTTCGTGTACAAAGCTTGTAATTTCTCCACTTTAGCTTTCGGAATGTTATAGTACAGAATTAACATTCCGAAAGATAAATTGGAGAAACTACAAGGTTTCTTATACACGAAGATACACACGAGGTTACGTCATTATTTATTCTTTTTGAGAGACAGATTTTATGTTGTACACGTAAGTCAAATGTTAAACTGCGTTATAGGCCGAAGGGTATGGTGTACGTTTGTGGTATATGTAAAGTTCCAATTTGTCTGTCTACAGATTGGCATACCTGAGGGCAACGAGGCGACAAGCGGCGCGACCTGGGCGGAGGGGTGGGGCGGCGCGGGGGCGCGCGCGGCCAGCGAGGCGGACAGCGTGCGCGCGGCGGCGGCGTCGCTGCGCGCGCGCCACGCCGGCGCCGCGCTCACCGGCGAGTGGGACGCCGCCGCGCCGCTCGCGCCCTGCCCCGCCGACCTGCGGTTGCATCTCAAGGCCAAGACACTCGTCGACAGGTCACTTATCAACGTGCTTATATTAGTTTCATCTGTAGATATTGTTTGATTGTATGTGTGTAATTGATTCTTCGGAGTCCATTTTGTCCTAATACCAGTGATAAAATTTAACTTTGCACTCATGTCTAGAACCGAAGACAATACTATATTCGGTCAAAATATTAACAAAAGAGCGAAAAATAAAACATAGTTAAAAAACTTCGTTTGATTAACTCAAAAGTGTGGTTTCAAGTTTTTTTTTTAAATTATAATTTAACATACACTTCCTCCATTGTCGATACCGCCCAACACCATTGTTAATCTCTTAAGCGACGTGATATATTATACGGATAGTACGAATTGTAAAATATAATGGTACTTTCAATTTTATGTTGTTTGAAATTATTAAATATAAATTTATTAGTTCAGCTTTCAAATGTACAAAATGTTAAAAAAATATTGTGAGTAGTTGAAAAAATTAGAGTGAAACTATTTTGGATTTCATGACCTCTGTCTGAAGAATGTTAAGATAAGTGAAGATGAAACGTATTGAGCAGAAAATGCATATAATGGTCAACGTTCTTGTGTGGCAGGCTGCGGGAATCGTGGCAGCACCTGGTGCGCGACCGCGCCACGCGCTCGCTCACCTACAACGACGAGCAGTTCCACGTGCTGGAGCGCATCACGGTGGCCGAGACGGCGCGCCGCCTGCGCGCGCTGCTGCAGCGCGCCGCGCCCGCCGCGCGCGCGCGCGCCGACGCCGTGGCCGACTGGTGCGCCCCGCCCCGGCCGCCGCCGCGCGCGCCGCCGCCTCGCTCACCGCGCGCTCCCCTTGCAGGTACAAGGTGGCGCAGACGGTGTACCTGCAGACGCAGATCCTGGACAAGGACGTGGCGAGCGCAGAGCTGAAGCTGCTGGCGCTCGCGGCGCGCCTGCAGGACGCCGAGCAGCGCGCGCGCGCCCACGTCTGTGAAACTCTGTCTACTATTTGTATTCGTTCGCAGTTGCTGTCCGCCTGCTTTGATTATTTATCCCGCTCAGTGCACTGACTATGTCATTCGCCTGCTTCAAAGTTCAATGAAGATTCTATATTTTAATGTAGTAATATTCAAGCACAACTTTTAAGTGATTAGTTCAGCTTTGATTAATAAATCAGTGGTCACAAAAAAAGGTAAAGGTTTCTGAGACGTTATTTTTTGGAACACGTAAATTTTAATTTTTACCTAAATTTATACCAATATAAAGTAATTTAAACATACACTTTTTTATGTTTTTGTCCAAATTACTTTCATATGTATATTAAATTCTTTTCATCCGTCTACATTTTATTTATATTGATAATACACGTAAAATAAAGCCTATAATCCCTAAAGAGGTAAGGACAGGTGTGGAATACAATCCCAACATTCATCAGCGACGATTACTTCCTACTCTATGAAATAGGCGGTGAGCTTATTGCTATATACCGTGCCCACATCCAGAATCCCAGCTACTGATAGGAAATTTCAACTAGAAAAATCGTATTTTGCCCGAGACCGGGTTTGAACCCAGGATCTCTTGATCGGTAGTCGTGCTTACAACCAACACTGTCAATAGTGGAGGCGAGTTATATTTATAAAAAACCTTAATTTTCCAGCTGAATAATCTCAAAGCAGAGCCTACCATGGACAAGGAAAAAGTAAAGGAGAGGGAAACGAAAAAGGGCATCGCCAATGGCAAGAGCGTGCGGGCGGTGGCGGGCGCGGGCGCGGGCGCGAGCGCGGGCGGCGTGTCGGCGAGCGGCGCCGGCGTGCGCGCGCTGCTGGCCGCGCACGACGAGGTGTCGGCGGCCGTGGCCGGCAACTCGGCGCTGCTGGCGCGCCTGGCGCACCTGGCGCACCAGCTGCAGCCCTAGCCCCCGCCCGCGCCGCGCGCGCCCCACGGCTGCCTGTGCCGCGACTGCAGCGGAGCCTTCTACTACGATAACTGCGCCGGTGCCAGCGTGAACAGTGTCAGTGCCGTGACCGAGCGGGACCGCGCAGAGCGCCCGAACATGGCTAGTGTAGTGGACTACTCGGACACGGAGAGCAGCGGCTCGGACCAGACCATGTCCTCCGTAGATTCGGGAATCCGAACCGTTATTTACGAATCGGCGACTTCGAAGGAAATTGGTTCGTTACAAAATGAAGTCAACGAGGATATCAACAAAAATGAAACGACAAAAAGTAAGCCAACATGTGTTTTAGCCTAATAGGCTAGTACTTTGTGTGATAGTGTAGGGGCCACTACACAACGTTACTGTTGTTTAATTATATGTAGAGTATTCATGAATAAACAGATTTCATGTAAACAAATATATCAGGTTATAACCAGTTTGTTTAATTTAGACTCAAATGACCAAAAATATTACACAATTAACACATACAAATTAAATTTATTTTTGTAGCTAAAACCTGCCATGTGGTGGTGCCAAGAATCATTTTGAGATTTTGATGTAGCTACTTTCTGATTGTGTAAATTAAATATTCAGCACCGAGTTTCGTCTAATTCTACGTTGCAACCAAATTTTATTATAATTATGTAAATGTTGTTACATTTTCTAGTAAATCCATATGTCATATGCATAGAAGTATGTTAATCTAGATACCAATTTATACTGTTGTTTAATTCTTGTATAAGTTTAGTTGTAATCATCAGCGACTATTGTTATCCTTGACTATTGTTAGCCTTCAACACCCATTATCACTGGTAAACATGCCCACAATCAATAGTTTAAGCCATTCATCATCAACAATCAATCATCAAACTCGATTAGCTTATAGGCTGTACTCAAGATTTTGTTGACAAAATCTTGTACACTGGCACTGGTTTCTAGATTTTTGTGCATTAAGACTCATAAGAAAAAAACTTTTCTTGGCCCACCAGAGTATCGCGATGCCTCTGATAAATTATTATCTCAAGCCTGTTTCACAATCTTGGCTTGCTGTATTTGTTATTTACCTTATTGGATCAAATCTGCGAAAGTCTGCAGCTAAATGGAGCAAGCCGAGGACAGAGAGACAGTGCGTTTTGGGGTGGGCAGTAGACTGAGATAGCATGGTGAAGAAGGAGATGGAATAATAGTATTATCTGATTGGACCTAGCAAAAAGAATATGTTAGGGTAGTTAAGTACATTTACTTGTTAGATCTCTTTTCATAGGATTGTATGGATACCTTGTGGCCTGCAAGTATACCCGAGAATAACAGGAAACTTCCCTTATGAAATATTACATCGAATGTTCCAAAACTTCAGTTATCAGTAACTATTGGGTCTTCGGTAGACATTTGTGTGTCAGGATACTGTTTTAATTTTTAAGTCAATCTTGTTTGAAGACTGAGGTTCGGGCTGGTGTTTGCAATAATAACAAAAAGGAACCGACCATAAAACCTGGCATTCAAAGCCATCATGAAAAATAGGTGCTCTTTAAACTTAACATGTTATGTTTGATGTTTAATAGTGTTCAATATTGAGATGTGTGTATCGATATGTCTTTGTTCAATTACATTTCATGTAGTTACAATAAATCCTATGTTTATTAGATAGTACTTAGTCAACTTTATTCATGAAAATATAAACTCTATATTCTTTCATAAATAAAGAAATATGTCAACGATGTATATAAAATACACTAAGAAAATAAACAATATGTGGAATGTACAAGCATTTTATTTGTTATTCTAATACCTATCATATTTTCTAGATGTTTCACAATCATCTAATTAATTTTATCAAATAGATCTTAGGTACGCTTCAGCATTCTGCCATGCTTACTGAATACTTTATTAACATAGATCAAACATAAAGTCACATGTAGAATCCATAATATATACAGTATAAAATGATTATTAAGATGAATTCTAATAATATATAAATGTTCTGTGTAACACTCAATGAATTATTCTAACTTTCATTTGCCTCCCTTACAGAACTTACAAGCTTAATGCAAGTTATATGTTTTAGCTTAATCCCAATGACTAAAACATTATCCCCTGTCAGTCGAAAATATAATGAATTTGTGCACCAAGCAACTATGTACCCATTTATACAATACCATATTGGTACATACTAGATTTTAAATAGATCGCAACTTTGGAAAATAATACTTATTTCACTAAGATAATATAATTTTTGTTTATTAATTTTTTTAGTATACAATTAAGGGAGCACAACGCACGCAACAATGATACGAATAGCACAGTTAATAATTACAAGTCAGTTTTCCATAACTAATACTAACATAACAAAACAAATCGGTTGCACCGAAGCTGCACAAGATCGCCTAGGATAAGAGAGAAACATTCGTAGCTTCTATATGTACAATTGGTGTATGTTCTCGACACGGACCCGAGCGAGCGGGCGCCGCGCCGGCGCTAGCGGTAGCGGTCGGCGGGCCGCTCCGGCGCGGCGCGGTGCGCGGCCTGCACGCGCTTGAACTGCTCCAGCAGCGCGGCGAAGTCCAGCGCCGGGCCCGCCGCCTTCTGCTCACTGGTCAATATACGTTCTTTATCTTACAAACTGTAGTCAGCGTACCGTGTATCCGATCTTATATAGTTAGTGATTATAATACCTCACTGGGGCCCTCTCTGGTAGAATAACTTTTCACAAATTATTGCTTTTAATAATGTCATAATAATCATGGTAATCATCTCGATCTGATATGTACGCTCTTCATTCATTGGGAATGAGCAGCAGCAGATGCAGACACAAAACTGCTCAATGGATAGTATCTTATGGTCAGCAAGTTATGAGTGATGTATAATATGTGTGCGTGCGTGCATGTGTGTGTGCGTGCGCGTGTGCGTGTGTACTGACGGTACGAGGTAGGCGTGGTGCGGCGCGGTGTGCAGCCGCTGGCGCAGCGCGTGGAAGGCGGCGCTCTGCGGCAGCAGCATGAGCAGCGCGAACAGCGCGCCGCGCAGCTCGGCGCTGGCCTCGCCGCCCAGCAGCTCCAGCCGCATGTCTGTAACCGCCGGCACCGCCCCTCTCACTGGCATGCTCATCTCGGACCGACGCGCACGTGTTAGAACGGCGTCGTTACAAGACATCTCGCTGTAGACGAGACGTACTCGTATAAGTTTCTTGTACCGCTTTCCGGAATTCTGCGCCCCGAAGTCGCATTAGTGTAGTAAACGAACGCGATATAAAGTACAAACAGCGAGAATTGATTGCGATAGAGAGAAAAAAATAAAATATCCCACTACGATCGCACTCGTAGTATTTATTGTCATCTTTGTAGGTCACATTCAATAAATAAGCGTTAGTCACTATTTCTCCGATACAACGTTGAGCAAACGATGTCAGTTGATTGGTGACAAAAACGATATAGAAGTAGGCAATTTTAACAACACACTTACACGCGAATATTGGAGATTCAATCAATTGCACTAATTTATCCACTTCCGTCAAAAACTCCACTGTGATTTCAAGATCGCCGCTGTATAAACGTTAAGGTTGTCATTTTTAACTGAAATGAAAGTGAGCAAATTGCGGTCTGCTCAGTAAATTACATTAAATCAGATTTTGGTTTTATAATTTAATCTTCTAGAAAATAGTGATCGTCGTCTACGGATATGTACAGTGTTCAGAAAGGTTGCTAAAATGCTTTATATTCAACACAATGTGTCTCATCTTATATACGTCGGATTTATACACATACGTACAGTTTAACTTCGCGCGTAAAGTAGGTAAAGGATACAAGGTGGTGATAAGGCGGCGGCAGTGCGCGTAGTTGTGCGTGAGCAGGCACAGCGCCAGCAGCGCCACGGGCGAGTGGCACCAGCTGGCGTGCAGCGCGCCGAACAGCGCGTGCGTGGCCTGCGCCGCACGTGCTCGTGAGGGGACGCGGTCCGCGCGCGGGCGTGCGGCGGGCGCGCGACTGCACGGTCGCACGCCCTTAAACTAACTCCACCACGTACTACTTTTATTGCATTCAAGATGTAAATTTTATTACGACACTTAGTGACAACATGTATTCAAGCAAATGAAATATGTGATCCCGATTCCGAGGACGGGCCCCGGCGGGCGCGCACCTACCGGGTGGTCGAAGGCGCGCAGGCGCGCGCGCATGGCGTGCAGCTCGGCCGCCGACAGCAGGATGGTGGACAGCACGTCCACGAGGCGCGCCGCGAAGCGCACGTCGCGCTCGCGCTCCAGCGCCCGCGCCAGCGCGCGGTACACCTCCTCGGCCGGCAGCAGCACGCACAGCTGCCTGCCGACACGCAGCGCTACACTCGGCCGCCGCCCCGCGCCCTCTCGCGGCGGACGTTTTATTCGCACTTCTAAGTTATCTTTACCTAATAATGAAAGCACCTCTGTCCTCTAATAGGGCCTCGTCGGCGGCCAGCAACCTCAGCAGCGCTCGTAGGAATTTATAGTAGTAAGGATTGGATTCTAGATCACCTGTAATTAGAAATAATCACGACTAATAAACGTATTTATAAACTATAAATATTTATAAAATAAACAACAATGCCAGATGCAGTCAAGATGTACGGAGACATGTACATATTTCAAATGTAGATACACAAGATACGATTGATAATAATATTAATAATAATTCAAAAGTACTCTATGTCAAATACACCAGTCTATGCTTCACGTCCTTTTAGTATCTAGTAAGCCTAAGTCGTACGCTATTTCCAGAAAGACGAAACTCACAGGCGGCGGCGTCGCCGGTGGCGGAGGGCCCGGCGGCGAGGGCGGGGGCGGGGACGCTGGCGGCGGCGGGGGCGGGGACGCTGGCGGCGGCGGGGGCGGCGGAGGGCGCGGCGGGGCACGTGCACACCTCGGCGAGCACGGCCAGCGCGCGCCGCACCACGTCGTCGGCCGCGTCCGTCAGGCACGCCACCACGTTCGCGAACACCAGCTCCGTCGCGTTCCACATCTGCACAAACCGCACGTTATTTTGTTATTTATTTATTTATACTACAGAAGAACCTAAAACAGTTCCTTGTATGATGACCCGCCAAACTGCACAGCAGTTTGTAGGCGGACTATAGCTCTCGCAACTGGTCATTTTAAAAACAACATATTCAATAAAAAACTTACTTGACTAGGCAATTTATTGTATAAATGCAGTATCCAATCCAATGCTGCCACTCTAGTGTGAACCGAATTGTGATGTAACATCATTGCGAGCACTCCCACGACCGCCACTAGATCCAACTCTCCGGAAGGCTTCTCCTCCTTTCCCGCTTCTTCTTCTTTAGATCTATCTAGATTCACTTGTTCTACTTGTTTTGCTACTGCTTTTAAACCCGTTTCTCCCGTATCTTGTTCTCCCTCTGTGGTGCTTACGGCTTCGGGGGTTTCGGATACCACGAGCTTAGTCAGCTGACTGTTAACGATGGCGGCTATTTCACGAATCTCTGTGCACAGTGCTAAGGTAAAGTGAGAATTTTGTATTCTAATAAAACTATACATATTTTAGTTAATTAATATTATAAATGAAATATTTACTAAAAATCTAAAAGTAATGTATAAAAGACAAGATTACATGACCCGCCAGGGCTCTATTGTGGATTCAGTAACCATCAAACTCTACTTATGTGGAATGTATATTACTTTATTTTGGTCAATGAACATGGATGACCAATCAGCATTTAATATGCACTAATAACGATGTTCAAACGAGAACGAGACGTTCTGTGCGAGTGCGGAGAGTGAGCGAGAGAGCGCGTGGGCCGGCCACAAAGGATACTCTTGCGCGGCTCGTCGCTGTAGGCGAGGCAGGGCAGCGCGGCGCACAGCACGCCCGACGCGTACGGCAGCATGCGCGCGCCCGCCAGCTCCAGGAACTCCTTGATCCACGTTATTGCTGTTAGCTGCAATGCAACCGCAATGTTTCCCACATTATTATTATTAGCTCACTACGCCGGGTCCATGGCACGGTAGACAGGGAGCTCCAAAAAAACAATCGATTAACTTGAATAGGATAGGCGATTTTTGAGCACTAATAATGACAAACTGAATATATTTAGAGGAGAACCTGCAAGAGATCCTCGGGCGACTGCGCGTGCGTGATGAGGATGTTGATCATGGCCTGAAAGTCCACGTCTTGCGGCTCCTTCTTTATGCTGCGAAGAAACTCGTTCAGCTGCACGTCGCACCTGCGCGTAACGAAAAATACATTTGACGAGTGAATATACATCAAGCAACACATGTGACAATCCATATACGAAAAAAACGGTGCGAGCTCGGTGTCGTATCGACGCCGGCTTGGTCTTGAATTGTAATCAAATCGATCACCAAACGACCACAGTAGCACACGAAGTGCGTATCGTTCGCCGCCTCACATGCGCCGTATCTCCGGGTTGGGGTCGTCCAGTATGGTGAAGAGCCCGTCGAGCAGGTCGGGCAGGTGGCGGCGCAGCGGCAGCGCCGGCGCCGCGTCCAGCGCCACCACCCACGCCACGGCGAACTGGCGCGCCGGCGCCGCGCGCGTGTACAGCCGCTCGCGCACCAGCGGCACGAACGCCGCCACGTCGAACGCGTTGCTCTCCGTCACTATGTCCTGAAACGGGCAGCTCGGCTCTTGCACTGTCGCACAGCACGGTGTGGCAACGTTACACATGTTCGAATGTTGAGGAAAACCCAAAGTACGGCTATTATAAAGCATATTACCATGGATGTAGTTATAGCCAAGACGGTAGTATCATAATATTAAACAGTTATATTTATTGCGATTGTATTTATATGACACATTTATATCAGTTTTATATATATACATAACATAGTAATTGATATTATGACTGAGTGTTAGCATTATCATCAACCTAATGCAGTTCACTGAGATTGCTCATGACTTATCCCCTGGTAGCTCGTTACCATAATTCCAACACTGCGCATGCGGGTTGGAAATCCTAACAATAATCGCACATCTTCTCGGACGCGTACGCAGCCGCCCATGGGCAGCCGCTGTCTAGACTGCATGACTGACTGTACATTACACTAGCTTGTCAAATTTTGCCAAAAAATTAACACGACAAAGGCACCTTAACGAGTCGATCGAGCAGCTCCGCCCCCTGTTTGACCTGCGACTCGGGGTCGGCGGCGAGGCGGGCGAGCGCGTCGAAGACGAGCGGGAAGTGCACGAGCGCCGCGGCGCGCATGATCTTCAGCACGTTGAACAGCGCTTCCACCGCTGAATAGCGCACGCGCGCCTCGCCCTCGCCAAGGCACGCCATAATCGGCTGCATCAACTCGTCCACGTAGCTTTCACAGCCCTACCGATTTCATAATATATTTATTTTATGCATCCATTTATGCTTGTTACATTAATATGGTAAGGTTGATGTCAATCGATTTTAATAGTTATTCATAATTACAGAACTATTTTCACTGTGACCCAGTTTTATGTTAACACTTCAACTATCTTCTTGGTCTCATTGGTTGCAATAGTCACTGCAGATCAAAAAGTTCTATATTCAAAATCCAGATCAAGCACTATTGGACTTGGATCTTCAAATATTGGATTTGAGTGTGGTGATGTGCCTGGCGTATGGCAATATACTCACCACTATCCATAGATAAACTGATTGGTATAATAGATAAATTGGTGTGAATGGAGGCTTTCAATATTACTAGAGAAGAAAAAAGAGAAATAATACTTGTGTAGATCTGTGTTTCACAATACTCAGGTATTTATATCAATTAATCCATACAATCATCATTTTTTCCTATAATACAAAAGCAACAGATTGTTCATTTTAAATATATCCTTAGGCAAAGATAATGACTTAGCTTGGTACATACATTAAATTTGTATATATATTCATATAATTTACAACGTAACTTCACGCCTGTAAACCCCGAAGAGGTAGGCAGAGGAATGCAGAACACTCCCACATTTCACAGGTTACATTTATGTCCCACTATGTAATAGGTGATGAGTTTATTGCCATGCATCGGGCACATATCCGCACTCCGAACCACTACTAGAAAATCCGAAATAGAATTAAACCGAGGACCT
>DWEI01004851.1:0-11304 GCA_018245875.1 Mysoria ambigua
GTTACGTTTATGTCCCACTATGGAATAAGCGGTGAGCCTATTGCCATGCATCGGGTACATATCCAGACTATGAACCACTACTAGAAAATTTAAATTAGAAAATTTTGTAGTGTTTGACCCGGAATCGAACCCGCGACCTCCCGATCGGCAGTCGCACCCGCAACCAACACAACCAACGAGGCATAAATTCATAAACAGATATTCACATTTTTTATTATAATTTATCATATCACACCACGTTCTTTTTAAATTAGACAAAGAGCAACCCATCCGAAATATAAATATCCTTACCGACCTGCCGTATATCTCACAGTCATCGCTCTCTTCATTCGCGTACATTGTAATATATTCAATGAGCAATTCCTTATTACACAGTTGCAAATTAACCAGGTGGAAAGTTGGAGTGGCTAGGTGGTGTTTAGGAGCGTGCGGTGTGCGAGTTTCGTGAGCGCGTATAATTAAGCACGAGCAAACACGTAAAGGTAATCCGGGCGCGGCACAAAGTGATGCGCGAATAACTCAGCGCCGGCACCTGCGGCGCCGCGCCGCGCTGAACGCGCTCAGCGGCTTACAGCGCTGTGCCCGCGTAGGGCTGCGAGTGAAAAAGACCTCTTTTATGTAATCACATGATGTAATGGTACACTTAACACGAACGTCGCTAACTACATCACGTAATATTCGATAATATAGCGCTGAGTGATCGTTTTAAAAGTCTAATGGTATGATTGTGTTGACATTTAATATGATCGTCGCCCAGCGCAAAGACAGTGTACATACAATACTAACTCGCGAATTAATCATTTTTAAAATCAATTCAGTTGGCTTGTCACGTTAAATGCTAGAAATTCGAACGTTGAATAAAAGTGTAATGGTAGGTTAAGCGCGTGTGAATTTCTTTTTTTATTATAAAGAACTTAAGCTTGTTTCATGTTTATTATGAAAAATAATGTTTCTTTAATATTTTTTTTATTATTATAATAAATATATTCAATGACACATACTGTATTTTTTTAAACAGACTTAACTTGGGTGTCTTAATTTGAAAAATTTCTTCAGCCTATAACAAAAATGACGATTCATCCTGGACATTTTCAACTAATTGAATATATCATTATATAAAAAAAATATTTATTTGCAAATCAAAGAGATGCAGAGTAAATTATGCTTTGCCGTTCGTTTTTGTATAAGTTTTTTCATTACTTGATGGCAACGTTTTCATCAGTAGGGAATATTTTATCACATTTAATGGCAACCCTGAACCAAGAACGATATCTACGTATCAACGTAGTATAACACAAAAGGCTTCCTCACATGGCAAGTGATAACTCCCAACTTGCGACCGACGTGGGACATGATGAATATTCAATTATTTGGACGAATTTTACTTAATTAGAATTAAGAGACACTTGGTTTCGTTCTGGATCATGTGCAGATTTGATACGATAGTAAAATATAATGTAGGAGAGAATAAATGATATATTAACGCATTTACGATGCGAATGTCTGAACATTTTTATGCGATCAAGTGGGAGAAGTGATTTAATGTCACTTATATTTTTTTGTCGTAATCAGGAAAATCCTTGCATTATCGATAAATACCCGATTATAAATACGTCTCTTTATTTTCAATTAAACATATAATCGTATTTTTAATTAACAGTTATTATTGCTAACGTTTTTTATTTTTTTCTTAGAATTTAATTTGTCACTATTTAATGTTGGTGACTGTCTACTTTAGTTCATGTCAAATAAATACAATCAAATACAATCAAAATAAATCAATAAATACAATCAAATAAATACATGTCTATTTCATTATAGGTCTTTTGTGATCGATATCGTCACTCCTATGGTTCCCCTACTGGAATATGGGTTTGCTCTTAGAATGAGATGGTTAGTCTGCCACGCTGGCTAAGTGTGGGTTAACAGACTACACACCTTAGAGAACAATTGTTTTTTCTGAACTCAAGGTGTGCAGGTTTCCTCACGATGTTTTCCTTCACTGTAATAGCAAGTTATATTTAAACTTAAAAAAACATTTTAAGAGGTGCGCGCCAGAGATTTGAACCCGGTCTCCCGAAGTGAGAGGTCGAATTTCAAACCACTATACTATCACTGACTTTTGTGTTGTGAAATTTACTTTTTTTATTATTGAAGGACTCGTCGCATCGTCCCGTAAGACAACACATAAATAATACATTAAACACGATTATAATGAAATGTAAGGGTACAAACAATAATAATAGGCTCATTTTTTAAATCCAAGACTGGCAATCCCAATCAGTGCTCCTGCCTCCTCCGACATGGGAGAGGACAGAATACTGTTCAATATCCCGACTTGGCCAATCATCCATTCACCGCACGAACACATTCCATCAGTACATGTGTAACATCTTCTACGACTGCACAATCGTCACAGCTTTGTGATGAGACTTTATTCATAAGAAATGCAAACTTATTTGACGGAATGTCTCCGGAACGTATTTTTAACAATGTTTCAAAGCTGCTTCGAGTTAATCGTACTAGATCTATCCATGGATACTGCGATATTTGCGGCTGGATGGTCCTGTACCAGATGCCCCGCTCTCGAGCACTTTTATCAATGTATCAACTTATTTGTGTAGTAAGGAATATGAAATTTTACTCTACAAGAGGGAAAAAAATTATAGGGTTGAAACTCCAAATCAGTATAGGTAAAATACTAACGTGTCAGCATACATTTTACCAACATATCAGCAAAAATAAAAATAAAAAAATATCAACCTTCCAGTATAAATACATAGTACAGGAATCAGTAGAATAAAATGCTTTCTATAGAAACCTGCCAGGAAAAATATAGCTTGACACACTGTTAAATGAACTCTGCTCAATCTAAAAGCAAACAGGTCTGACGGAAAAAATATAAGAAGATCCATGAGTATTATGGTTTGCAGAAATTGTACAGTTAAATTTCTGCAAATTCAAATTAACTGCAAAAAAATATTGGTAAAACCTGCCCACCTTACAGCTCTACATAACGTTCTTCGACGAGAGAACGCTAGCAAAATAATCCCGTCTTAAAATAGAATCGTGAAGGATGAGCAATTATGAATGAAGACTGAAAGGCGGGAGCTGAAAACCAGATTATATATAATTCATGCAATTTCACATCGACTGGCTCGCTTACCGGCCGCAACGGTGGAATAATAGATTAATTCCATTAGTCAACAGTGGCAGGGTCTCGGGGTCTCGCGGAATGTGTCGGGGGGGAACGGGCCCACGGTTCCACAGATTAAATATTCAATAAATACTTAAAGTTTACCGAATTACGTATTGAATTGATGAACATTACTTATATAGTGTATAGAATGTAGTGAGATGTATAAGGTACTCGGCGTGATGATCTAAACATAATGATATCAATGTATACATAACTAGATATTTATATGAAAATAAGTTCATTATATTTGAGCTAGTGGAAACTTTTATAGCTTACAAAAGTATAAAATCTTTCCAGTATTAAACATAACTCAATTATAATAAATATATACTCACACTTTTCTATGAACTGTTTTATCGTTTCATTGGACAAAAAACTGTTCTCTAAATAAGAATAATTAAGGCCATAGATTGCCACGATAACCAAGCGCGGATTGGCAGATGCAACTACACTGGATGCGTAGATAAAAGACAAATAGTGAAAATTGTTAATTCGTCAGGTGTCTATATGAGACCACCAGACAGCGAGCGAATCAGTTAATGTCAAGATCTCACAATAGAGCGCGGGGCCTGAGTGCGAAGGGTCTGCAGTACCGCTCTGCTATAGAACTCTAACCAAGACTTTCCATTATACAATCAGAACGATCAGTAAAAATTAACAATGTAGATAATTACCGATCTCTCTACAGTGCGTTTGTTGAAATCTTTGACAATGTAATGGATTTGCTGGTGTATCTGTAATACTTTTGTATAAATTAATAGGTGTTTATTTGCAATCACCTAGTATTCTTTATTTTATTAGATTTTTTTACTGTCTTTTTTTATAAATTCCTATGGAATCCTTTATGAGCACAGCGCCACACATTCTGATTTTTAAATGCAAAAGGAATAAGCCTAAAAAATAACATTACTAAGTAAAATTACCTTTTTCAAAGACAATTTTTCCTCACACTTAGCTATTGAGATCCCAAACCACTTCCACTAGAAGAATTTTTATCTTTATAACTAAGTATGAGACGTGAGGTATCGATTCTGTGGTCGATAATTAAATACTTTAAAAGTTTAGCGTTCGGTACAATTTAAATGAAAAACCAAACGCACATTTCGAAGTTAATGTACTCAAGATCATTGTCATAGTAAAACCTTTTATCGTTCCGTTCGTATCGTTCGTATTCGGATCGTCGAACAGAAAGTAACTCTAAAACAAGAATACGTAGAACTAGTCGTTGTGCAGGTTAATCACGATGTTTTCCGTGTAATTCAGGTTATAACAGAATTATATTTGTAGAGTGAAATTGAAGCGAGCCAATCAGCTAACTTCCGCGTTGAAATATAATACAAACAAGAATTGCTCCAGCCCGAGTCAATATAAACTAGCCTTTGTGTCTCCACTGTGAGATCGACCTGCGAAGGAAACAAATGGCAGATAATAATTTAAATATCGAACATTGCTGTTTCGATATTTGAATTATTCCTCATATTTTTGTGTCTCTTACAAAAATATGTGCATATTCTCAAATGTTATGCACAATACTGTTGAATTATATTTAAATAGTTTATAAAATGATAAGAAGAGATATGCTTTTCATAAAAAAATAAATTGAAAGACACGTATGTAATGTTCAAAAGAACAATAAATGATAATAAATAAACATCAGATGTATATACATTGTCTACACATGGTAGTATTTGAATGTAACTGGAGAAACTTGGGTGCGTATTACATTACCTACCTCTTCGGCCATTACAGGGTTAACGAAGCGGGTTAACGAAACGATGTTTTGCACGTTTTATTAATGACCTTAATTAAAATGCCTTAAACAATCTTCAATTGTAAATTACGACTTTACACTGTTTTTCCAACTATTTTATCTTTCTACTGGTGAACACGCGTCTCCTCACAATGAGAGGGTTAAGATCATGGCCTGCCACGCTGGCAATGTGTGGGTTGGCGTACTTCACCCGCTTTAGGGAACTCTTTTTGGAGAACCTCAAGGCATGCAGGCTTTCGCACGATGTTTTCCATTACCGGTAGAGCTAGTTTAATTTATTAACTCTAATAACTGGATTATACTGTATTTAATATATATGTGAAAACATATGTGTATGTATATAGCAGCACCTATAATTTGAAATTAGAATATCTCAAAAAAGGTAAATATCGTACGATTTTTTCATAATGTACAAGCAAATTTATTCAGGCACATTAAAAACAAACAGCTCTGTCGCTAAGTTTGCCATTTGGCACGATCAAATAAACGTAATCCCCAATTTAACTTCATAAAATTAATTTAAAATCGATGACGCCGAGAGCGCGCTAGGTTTCGCTTTTCTGAACTTGTTCATACTTCTTCATTGTTGAGGAAAAAGTTAAGGGTCGACATCAAAAAGCTCCTTTTTCAAAAGTCTCTATTTTAAACGTTAATTAGTGGCCTCTTAGTATTCGATATTCAATTATTCACGTCACACTTCAACTCCAAAGTTACAAAGTTCTCATTAGAATCCAGACACCGCTAAATAAAACAACAGTTTAAAACATCATACAGTAAATCTGTGAGATTCTTGTGATTTATAATAAAATACATTCATATTTTCATACAATAACAAGTGCAAATTACGGAAGAATATGTAGATGTGTTGAACGACCACAATAATATGATTTGCTGACATTTATTCATTGACATATGTCAGTGGCCAATATAAACACATTTTTTTATTGTAAAGACTATACGCTGTCAAATGATACATAAAATGAAATTTTAATTTTAATTTCTTAGCTTATTTCTTATTTTTACTTACATTCACATACATTTATGTACTTTTTAAAAAATAAATAAATGTAGTGTAGTGCAGCCATTCTTTTAATTTGGCACTACCTGGTGTCGACTTAGTATTAAACCTAATTAAATAAAGGCACATAATTTACATTTTAGTCATTTTTTAATACAGTATAGAAATATAAGGTAAATAACAGCTGCACTGTTTGTAATATTTATTAATATTCTTGTTTTACCCGTATATAACTATAGTACATTTGTTTACATTTAATGTGCACTTTATTTGGTTATTTTGATGTAATTTAAGCTATTGTAATAAACTATATGTATTCATATTGTGCTTCGTCATATATAATCGAATACCGCTTGTTAGTCCACAGCGGGAACGGTATATGAATGGTATAAAAACAGAAAAACTTAGATTTGTTCTTAAGACGCGTAGGTGCGTCGCTGGCGTACGTCGCGTCGGCCAACAAGGGGCAAACTTTTCAATTACGCCTCGTCGTGTTACCCCGCAGCGGGTTAAATTAATTCTCTCCACTTCACAAAAAGATTCACCTTACCCCACACCGCCCCTGTGAATCGACATCGGCCATCCTGACGTTTTATACAAAAAAGAAAATCCTCCATATTTTATCTATATAGCCCACTCGTAACATACTGACGTTCCAAAATATTTATTTTTAATTTAACGGTTTGCACGAAACGTTCGGATTCAACAGTGCGTACCTTTTTGTTCTTTTGTTAAAAAAAGGAAATTTCAAATTGTAATGAATGAACGGTAACGTTCTTTTCTGTACTGAATCTTGATTGTTTTTTTATCTTCAAGGAAACGGAACGAACACTTGTCAGTTTTCATAATGAAATTTTAAATAGATAACTTAATGATAAAAACTTTTGAGTAATCTTATTTAAATTAAGTGTCGTGTATACATGAGGTAAATTCGTGAAGCGATTATGGGTGAGCCCCCTACGAAATTTTATTGCTCATCAACAGAAACCCACTATTGCGTGTCACGCCCATAGCACCGTGGCAAATTGAATAGATCGCAGCTCCTGAGTTGTGTTTAGGATCACTAGCACGTGTTCAACACCTATTGCTCTCCTGACCACGGCGAGGGGAGCGCGCGAGGGCGCGACCATTGTGCCTCTATGGGGATATTAGTCACGCTTGTGAAACTCTAATTACAAATAAATTAATTTACTGTTTCTCTTAAACGAATCAGTGTTAAGCATGTAGGGAAGCGTTATCAAGGTATTGTAATAGAATCACTTTGAAAAAGTTTCTCAGAATATAATGGCAAACTCTAAATGCTTTATATTAATATTAACTTAATTCCATATTTAAAAGGCAATACCGACACATAACCTCGCCGTTTCGTTTAAAAATCAATTGTCAATGAATAAAGTTATTGTAATAGATTAATATAAAATACAGCGTATATTCATGGAGAAAATTCGAGAGATCAATTTCACAATTGAATACTAATACGGTACCCACGTTTGTAACAATGGTACATTTAAGATCCATTGGCACAAATGTAGGTGTCGTTCAAACGGACGGGAGAATAAAATATAGGGTTCGATCCGATTGTGTGATTTATTCAATGTTTTACCTTTGTCCTCTCATATTTCTGATATATTGCTTATATTTTGATATTAAGTGATGCGACCCTTGCCCCTCGATAGTGAGCCGCACTAATAATATTTTATTTTAATGTTGGGTGTGAAATTGTTATTGCCCATTAAATTCCAATGAAATAAACAGTGATACATCTGGCGTAGCGCTAATGATATATTAAATTACGTAATAATCAATTAATTATTTTTGTTGTAAGAGTTATTTATTGCTTCTGTTGTCTTAACTACGATGAAGTGTGGCGGCGATTAACCTAACCTAATAGAACTTAAACTTCAGCCTCTCACACCGTGGTCCTGGGTTGCAATTTTGGCGCACACAGCGCTTTTATGTAGGGTGAAGGAGACCATCGCGAGGAAACACCTTAGAATCCTTAAAATAATGAGCTATCAACGATGTACGAATTCAATAAACCACATTTGGTTAGCATAGCAGACTATGGCCTTAAAACTTTCATGCTGAGAGATGACTTGCGTCTAACAGTGGAACGTAAGAAAAAATCCTAGACAAAGAGGATCGTGTCATATGCTATGTCACTAATTCCTATAGGAGCATATTATTTCACCACATAAATGTATATAATCTGTATTATAAGAGTAGATATAAGCTTCAGCGGTATAAGACCGTTATGAACGCCAGTGGCACCAACTTGAGAAGTTAGTTGCGAAACTCGGCGGTGTTGTACAAGACAAAGTTATTTATTGTGGCAGCACAAAGCGGTGCACTCTCGAGACTCAACTCCGAACACAGTCGCGGAGCAGGCCGCGCCGCGTCGCCGCGCCGCGTCGTCGCTTCAACTTTCTGAAGAAATGAAATTGTGATGTTTCCGCAACATTAATCTTTTATCCTCAGCTTTTAAAGTTTGAGTTCGGGATATTTTCGGTACAGTTAAATGACATTAACGTGTATTGATTGTAGAAATCTTCATCCGTAGGAACTTAAATTTTTTGTTATACGATTGATGTCTATGATATAAATAGTTTATTGTTGAAGGCTTAATACTACTTTAATTAAGTACATAAATGGAAATTAGGTATCTTTTTCGATTTAACAAAAGGATGTCTTAAAGCGCTAACAGTTTGAGAAAAAATGATAGTAGAATATAAATTAGCACGCATTTCTAAAACGTCCGAGATCGATTTCCTTCTTGTGGTTTCATACGGTAGAAGGTGAAGGATAAAAAAACCCGATATTTCTCATATTTATGTCCGTGCACTCGAAAATATTTTCCGCGGTCTGTACTCCTGGCTGGGCGACTTTAAAGAAATGTGATCTCTGGCGACGGCAGCGGTAAGGAGTAATATCGCGCGCAGGTGCGCGTGGGAGTGCGCCCACCTGGCGCGCCCCCTCTGCCTCTTCGCTGCCCTCCGCCCTCGCTGGCTCGTTAATGATGATGTGCTCAGCCAGCAGACTATTTCACTTCTGAATACATCTTTCTCACTTTCGATCGTCGCTCCCTGTCCCGCCCGCGCGGGCCGCTCGCCCCGTCCCCCTCTGCCCAGGTCCGCCTGGTCGCATCCACCTAGTCAACTCGGCAAACGCGTATCCACTTTGTGTCGGAAATGTAATGGAACAAATGCGGCCGGAATTAACGTCGCGACGAATGTCGGGACACGGGGCCGCTCTCTCGCCGGATATTTTCCACGCGATGATTTTGATGCGCATCTGTGGATGCGTAATGTTTATGGCGTGTCGAACGCCGAGCGCGGCTCTCTCTGAAGGTAATTTAATATGCTTTGAGCGTGTTCAGTTCGTATGTATATGAATGAATATAATATATGACCTTTTAAGATTTAGATATTACTTATGTATAATGTATGTCTTATTTATGCATTATAAGTGTATGTAATGTACAATCTATATCCAATGATAATAATGATATCATTTATTTGGTAAAAACAAAAATTATGAATAACCTATTAAGTATCTATTTCGCTAATACATATTAAGCAAGAGAAAAGTTTTCAGAACGAAACCCATTTGTCTTGATAACTAGATACTTAAAATAAAATTACGTTATATTTGATAGGAAACAAGATATTTCTATTAAAGGTACACTGGCTATGTGCGAAAGCGGTTCTCGCCCTTTGTGGCTACAGTCATCGAAGTTTTCCAAGTCATGCTCTCTGTATTACGAATCCGACGTCTTAACCGAACAATAAGTAACTTTTCTACCTGATTACATTATCGTGGCCCGCCGACTTGTCAGAGGTCGCGATTTTTGACATTTCACGGCTTATTATTTATTGAAGGTGTAAAGGCTCTATACTTACTAAAACTAATAAAGTTCGATATATTTTACATGTCCATTGAGAGTTTTGTAATTGTTTAATTACAAATAGCAAATAAGTTTACTGTTTCGTAAGACAATCATAAAGGATGTGAGAGCGTTAAGTTCTACTTTTTTTACAGTCATTTTCATCAGCGTGTCTAAGGCCACTACTGGACATAGCGCTCCCCAGGGTTTCCCCCCACAATCCCCACGCTGGGCATGCGTGTTGGTGATCACATGTTTACATATATTTCTTTACATTAATCAGAATTAATGTGCACAGCTAACTAAAAACACCTAGCGTTTGAAGTCACTTTTGGGCGAGTACGGTGAACACTTGATGAATTTTACCTTGGATTTAATTCAACAGACAAATCGTACAATATTCTCAAACTGAATCCCTTACAGGGTAGGCGAAGGGCACAAACAGATTTGCCTATCTCCAAACGTTGCTTTTCATTACTTAAAACGTATAAAATACAAGATGAACAATCAAAATTGCGAACAGCGTACATACTTTGTACATATACAAGTATCTACATTTCATTCTACATACTTATTCACGAGACGTACAGAACTATCTATCTGTACGTACGTACGTACTACAGTTTGTGTATATTTGGTCAATAAACCTCCTGACCGTCTACCAATTCGGCTTCGTGAACGAGCCCGGCGGCCCGGGATTATTGGGCCATTAATCACGCGCGGCGCCGACGTCTCCGGCCAGCCCGCCGCCCGCTCGTGCTCGCGTGACGTGTACACCGTCCAAGTATTGCCAGTGCTGTGAACGAACGCCTCGGCTTCCTATTCTGCTGCTTGCACAGAGCTCAGTTTATATTGTGATATTGCCTAAAGTTTAAGTTGTGTTTTAATGTTACCTACATGGATTTGTATCTTTGTACATTTATTGATCTATTGATTAGATTTTTTTATCTATGAAGTCTCATCTCAAGGTATACGCTGGTTTAAAATTGTCTGTTTTGTCCGTAGCCTGGGTAGTTTAAGCCTTATGAAATATCATACTATTTCAAATAGAAATGATTTTCCACCAAAGATCTCAGGTGTCTCTGTTTGACCATTCGACAATTGTTTTGTATTACCTCATATCTTTGTCTATGTTTTGCTCTCACACAAGTTTATTAGTAACAGGATATTGGGAACTATCATTTTTGTTGACGTTAATATCTGTTTATTTTTAAAGGGACCTGACGTGAAGATATGTATGTATGTATTTGTTCAATTTGTCCAAAATATTTAAACATATTGAGTCAAGCATGTATAAGTCGCTACGGCGTAGCGTACACGAACACCGTCTACGTCAATTTTCGTCAAGAACATTTCAAACGTAACTTCACGCCTGTAATCCCCGAAGAGGTAGGCAGAGGAATGCAGAACATTCCCGCGATTCACCGGTTACG
>DWEI01004852.1:0-11301 GCA_018245875.1 Mysoria ambigua
GTGCGACTAACGTTCGGCGGGTCCTGGATTCAATTCCTGGGTCGGGCACTACAAAATTTTTCGAATTGAGATTTTCTAGTAGTGGCTCGGATTCTGTGTATGTGCACTAGGCTCATACTGCACTGTATGGCAATAGGCCCACCCCCTATTCCATATCCATCTCTAGCTACCTTTTCGGGGACAGGCGTGATGTTACGTATTCATTTATCCACTAATTTAATTCATTCATTCAATACCTTAATTTATTTATTTACTCATAAATTTCGTAGTTTCTATTAATCAATTCTTTCGTTCACTCGTTCATTTCATTATTTATTCAGTTGCTTCATAAAAATGAAAGATGTTTTTAATAACTCAACGTTAGGAAATGAAAAGTAAAATTCTGGGCTTTCCACAGATTGTAACAGACAAGTCAAATTGAATTAATTCGTCCAACAATAATGCCGACAATTTGATACAATTGAAATGAACTCGGATGGTGATATCGTGTTAGGACATTCCTAGTTGCTCTCAATTGCGAATCAAATTATAATGTTTTGTGCGCTGAGAGTAATTTGCGTTTAAATACTGTCAAAAGGGTCACTGACAACGTCAGTCAGATACGAACAATCTGATAAATGAGTATGGGTGGTGAGTATAAGGGCTATGTTAAAGCGGTGGTTTACTGCCGTGAAAATTCTCTTACGCTCAGATAATCAACGAACCGACATATTCCAATTAATTAACAACCATGGGGCAACATCAGAATCGTTACATAAGGCTGATGTATTGTAGTGGATTGTTGAAAAAATGGTTCGAGGCTATCATATTGTAAACATTTTTGAAGGGCCCGTTGGGTCAGTACGTCCAAATCAATAACAACTAATTCCATAACACAGACTCACCTTCTTTGAAAGCAAATGACCATATGCTAAGATTTTCAAGATATTTATTTAATACAAATGTAATTTGTCTCCCAACTATATTTGTGTTAGTGATAACTAAGGACAAATTATTGGGGTGGATACGATATTTTGCGTCCACGTAATCACTCTCAACAACAATAGGTTCTGATCTACTTTGTCAAACTCTATCAGTATCAGAAAAAAAAAACACTTTTAAATTTGGAAGATTACCTCATTCACATTTACGCCGTAAAATTGTACGAGCCGGATTTGAATGCGCGACGAAGTGAATTATTATTTGCTTGTCATATCAGATCATACAATATTAGAAGCGCTTAGTCGCCGGAGGCGTTAGCGAACACCAAACAATCTGTCAAATTAAGTAACACAGGACGTGGTTGGTAGGTCGAAGGATCTGATCTCCAGCTAGATTATACCAAAATTATTCAGTATATACAATCTGCTATCATACACAGGCAATTACCATTATTCAATATGTCCCATTGACAAGGAGAGGTACATATTTTTTGATCTTGAATTATTGCTAAATTATGCGAGTTTAGTTAACCTAAACTATATTTTATAATTATACCATGTGTCTACGATGTACAGCTATAATTGTAATGACGTTAAGCGTTTAACTTTTATTTCTGTTATAATTATTGTCTAAGTCAGTGTATGTTATGTCGATGTTGATGTTGTGGAAAGTGGAAGGCATAATTTTAGTACAAAGGGTTAAAGTCTAAACAAACAAGCAGAATTTTTTTTTGTAGTTCGAACATTTTTATCCAAGTTAACACATGACGAAGAACAATTTCAAGTATGCACGATCGTTTAGATCGCGCACGTGCGACATATGGAATGACATTTCTTTCTAAGTAATTAAAAAAAAAGTAACCTTTGCTGCCAAGGTATTGGCGCACTGATGTCGCGCATGTCGGTAAGATATAGTAGTACCTTCTTATTATGTGTTTCATCTGCCTTTATCGCCACGTTCGATTTTCAAAAGATACTCAAACGAGACGCAAGATACGTACCTTTCTGTCTGGCTGATCTGGAAAATAGTGGTCAAGACTGAGACGTCGTTACTATGACTGTTGTGTGGTTATCAAATTTATATTACTTAGCAACCATCTGCTAACCGCTAAGTCTCGAGCGATAACATTTTTAATGTATATATCTTCAAATATTCAATATTTGCTGGTTGTTCTAATAGGTTAAGCTATATTTTCTAAATATGACTTGCGTCAAACCTACTCACTACTGTTTATTTATTTGGCAGTCCACATAAAAAAGTACTCACGTTTCAAATAAAAAAGCCATTATTGGCATTGATTTTTTTTGTCATAATTAATTTCACTCGTAATTGAACAAACACTATTTAATATTGCATCGTTGATACCATGTATTTGCGGATCCTTATGATACCGCAACGCTTAGAATTCCGGATTTTCGGTGAAACAAATGAGGTATTTATTTACATACTTTATTTATTTGTGTATGACGGATACGATATAGGGTACCTTCGTGTAGTAATAGGAATATGAACCTTATATAATTTATTTACTTATTTTTATTTATTGTCATTGTCATTATTAAACCTTTTATATTTCCAACGCTGGAAGCGCATCCGGGGCCATAATGAGAAGAAGGGCAATTTCGATATACCAGGTAGAAATCCACAATCCGAATAATCCAATAGCGCCTAACCCAGAACATTAACCCAGGACCTCTCGATAGGTAAGCGCGCTACCAACCACTCTCCTAATAAGGCAATCGATGCAGTAGTAACATTATGATATCAATGTATTTATAACCCCGCGAGACAAAATATTACATTAACAACACAGAATTATCGATATTGCATTTACTTTGCAAAAAACATTATACCGACACTTGAAACAACAAAAAGACATATATTAACAAAAAGGAATAATGCATCAAAACCCCCCATTTGTCAAACGAAAAACATTTAACTTACACTTCAAACTCAATTTAGAAACGTAATGTATGAGGTAGGAGAAGTGAAGAACGCAGCGTCCAGTTAATGCAGCGCCATTAATGTTTAAAACGTTAACGGTAAATTCAAAATACATATACCCACAACGAAGACCGAACGACTCCTACAGTTGTAACACCCGCTTGTTCTGAGCTAACTCAATTACTAGCGCGAGTCATTATCATTGAACAATAGAGATGCATCGTGATCCCGCGACGAGTTTACGACTACCATAAACATGCAACACCACGCAACACACAAGATATCCGATCTAATCCTACGCTGCGTTCGCGTTAGCGGAATACATCACGTCATCGTCGATAAATTGATCCTTGATCATTAATGATATTTCGGTAAATTCAATTCTGCTGGATAGGAAGCAATGCGTACTACTTCTTATGCTTCTGACTGATCCGTGACAGGGCTCAAATAACCTTATCAATATTCCTTCTTCCAAACGACCACTAGTTAAAGTGTAAATGTAAGACTAATCTACTGAAGATGTTCTTGAACGGTTGTATCGTAAATATTCTTATTTGCTAGCTAATCGAACAGGAATTCGCTGAAAGCTATTTTGTGTAAAAGAATTCTTCTTGCATTTCTTAAAGATTCCTCTTAGGTTCAATGGACATTAATTAGTAAATCAGTCTGTCATTAAGTTTCGCCTTTATAACTTGTAAGACGAACCTGTTGAAACTTAATTCAGACTATGGTCACAGCTTTGCCTTGGAAACACTCACTAATATAGATACAGAAACATAATCCGCTAAAAACTGAATCAAAGGATCTAAGATTGTATGGAAACTGTTACAGTTTCAAGCCAGTGAAGCAAACGATAACAAGGAATCGTTGGTCGTGTTGGTTGCAAGTGCGACTGCCGATAGGGGGGACCCGGGTTCGATTCTCGGGTCAAACACTACAAAAATTTTAATTTAGATTTTCTAGTGGCTCGGATTCTGGACACACGTCCGATGCACGGCAATAGGCTCACCACCTAATCCATTGTGGGACGTAAACGTAACCGGTGAAATGTGGGAGTGTTCTGCACTCCTCTGCCAACCGCCTAAGGGGATTATAGGTATGAAGTTGCGTTTAAGGAGTAATGAATATAAAAAAATCATTGCACACTTAAAATATAGGTCTCATATTGACTGGTACATTATTAATTCTTCTCAGAAATTCATTTTATCAAAACCTTAGGAATGTAATCATGAAATTATCCGTCTTGCACATCCGGTTTGTATTATCGACAACATTGAGAAGTGCAAAATTATAAGAATTGTTTGAGTGAATTTTGTATCATTTTTCTTTGACAAGTGAATCACAAATGAAATATTTTATAAGGATATCTTCGGCGCCGCATTAATCGCAAAGATAAAATAAATCGCAATATACACTCAATAAAATTGAAATCACACATAGTTTATCAGTAAGCAAATGTAGCATTCATGCAGTTGAATTAAAAGCGAAAGTTGCTTGCAATCTAATTAAAACAGGATCTAGAGATGTGTCGCCGATTGTACAAATACTACGCCTTATCACATTAACGAGCGCATTCGTTGCAAATGATAGCGTTGGTAGTTTCAGAAGGACACAGGCAGATTTCATCATCATAAACAGTATAATCTCTATCTACTAATGAATATCGGTCTCATCTTAAACGAGGAGGATTCCTGAATTCTTCAACTTAGTATCACGTAACATGAAAGATTTTATAATTACAATAGTGATATCAAACATTTTGAAGATGTTCATGTAACAAAACGTTCTATTGCTATGTTCTCTTAAAATGTAACTGACCCAAGAATTGTATAAGCATACAGAACTCATATTGGAATGATGAGTAGACGTAACGAGACGAATTTTACAAATTGGACCGGTCGCGACAGATCAAAGCTAAATTTACTTAAGATATCGCTCATGCGGCACTTAAGCTGGCTTTCTCTAGTTCTTTTGATAGCGTTGCGCAATTTCGTACAACATCAGCAATCACAATTGTACCAAGCACGATACCATCGAGGCGGCGCTCGCCGGAGACCACAATCAAGAATCCGCTACGTTTGATTGTCTTATCTGACCAATTAAAGTAGGCGCCACGACTTATCGGCCACAAAGAAATATTTTCATAATCACCAGCGATTGCTGCGCGCTTTAATCAGCTGTTTATTATTATTTCCCTGTCTTTTATACACACGAGTAGGCATCCTCCATCATCGATATCGAATTATGTTTCCTTGGAATGACCTGTTGATAACGTATTTGTCCTTATTAATAATTCGCCTTTTGTTTTGGCTACTAAGAATCTCCACCGTTTTGCCTCCAGACATTGCAAACTCATCTGCACTTTCTATTGCATTCCTCTTCGTTTACTTTCGATTTTATTCTTGTTCGTTTTCTATTCTCAAAACCGCCACGTTGCTGCTATCCATCTGACATTGGACTTAGGGCGCGGGTGTCCTCGCGGGTGACAAAAGTCAGCTACGTAATGCACGCCGATCTTCGCCGAGTACAGTGGTGCTGGGACAAAGCTGGGCTCCCGTCGCCCGTTCTTCCCGTGAACCGTGTCCGTTTGTTGCAGGTGCGCGATGTCGCTGCGACGGTGGTAGAGGGCCGGAGGGCGGCCGGGCTGGGCCAGCGCGCGCCCGTCCGCCGGCCGCCTGCCTCGCGTCTACCGCGCTACTATGCTCATGCCGGGCGCCCTGTCCACTTTGCTCGCGGTGAGAATATACATATATACACACATTATTTCACGCTAGGCCCCTTACGGGGTAGACAGATAGCACCGATTGCCAAATCTCTATCCTTACACACCTACCACACCTATGAATGTAAGAACATATTCTGCAGAGAGATTTATTAACAAATCGGGGCTTATTTTTCCGATATCACCGATACGAGTTTTTGTTCAATCATAGATTAAGTTATTATTTATTACCTAACCTAATTTAACCGATATATTTAATCATCCCAATTCTACCCTCTTAACTGGGGGTGTACGTGTATGCGGCGACCGCTTAAGGCCAGCGGACCATGCTCGCCTTCTGCAGAAACGTCTCATAATTGATAAATACTTATATCTAATTTCAGTTTGGCAATTCAAGTGCTTGGCAGTACGATGTAGGGAATGTAATCGGACTACCACGACAGTCAGTTTTCAGACCACAATGAGCTCAAGGTTCTGGGTTCGATTCCCGTAACCAAATGTAACGTATAAGAAGCATTAGCGTACGTTTCGTGTGTGAATGCAGAACTATTCATGAAAATCAATATTTAGAAATTTCTAGTTACAGGTTACATAATATGTACCAGCTATATGATTTCCACAGTAAGGATGCTACCTAATTTGAGGTCAGAAAGTACGACTGCCGATCGTGAGGTCCCGAGTTCGATTACCGGGTGAAACGTGGGAGTGGTCTGCATTCATCTGCCTACCTCTTTGGGGATTCCAGGTGTGAAGTTACTTTTACAAATATTCCAATAGTACCCGACCCATGAACCAAACGCAGGACTTCTCGATCAGCAATCGTATTTGTAACTATTTGACCAACGTATCAATTTAAATATTAAATTGTAAATAAAAAGTTAAGCAATTACATACTTAAATGTCTTTTTGAATTTTTATATTGTACTGAATTTAATTCCTTGTATAATATTTTAAAATGCGAAAACAGTTGTCTATACGAATGTTTAGATAACTGTTTTCATTTCAATTTCAAATATTGCCGTGTCCTAATAAAATTGAGTTTAATGAGTTTTTGATTACCAAGAGCATGACTAGCATTTTAAAGTCGTATCTCGCAGTTTAAGAATCAAGTTGATGTCAAGCAGACATTAAATAATTGAATTTTCTTTTTTAATAACCCAGGAATTGTATTCAAATACTTACAAGCGTTGGAATTAAGTGTGGAAACTTGTAGAATTAGAAGTATATTCCGTAAATTGCTCATCAATATAAGACAACTTCAAATAGATCGATCAATATTTTGGAAAATAAAACGTAGAACAATTACAACTTGGCTTTTATCAACATGAGTTTAAAAGGGGCTACAAACAATCGCGTTCAACTAGGTAGATTAATTAAACGTCACAGTGCGAATATAACAAAAATTTAACTATTTATGTAGCTTTTGCTAGTCAAGCAGTTGAGTGGTAGATAAAGAAAAATACGTCGTGTCACAAATGTCAAAATATTTTTTTTACTTTAGTAAAAAGTACTAAGCAATTTAAAACATCCATAAATCTGATGTGATTTAAATAATGTGGTAAATTAACATTCGTTAAATGTTAATAATGTATGTCGCTTGCCAATACTGTCAATACAATTTCTAAAATTAACTGTAGCCTGGCATTTACAAATTTACTGCTACATAGTATTTTTAAAATCAGTTTATACATTGCCACATCGATTAATATTATAAATGCCTTTCTAATATGCTTGTAAATATTATAAATACATAATATTATTTGTGATAAAAAAACATTAAACAGGATAAGAATCTTCTATCACTAGTTCCATTACTTAAAAATTAGACATATTTCTTTATCCGTACTTCCATTTTGCTCTCTACTACTAGATAAAACAGTTTTATAACCAATGAAATTCCTTTCGACGTGACAAGCGAAAACTCGTATGCATTCCACACACTGGCTAGTAAAATCAAATCGCCACATTACGAACGTGGTATGCTTCCGCGGCAGTATAACACGAAGCGTGAGCCATTCTAGTCGTCTATAAAAAAATACAGCATAAAAAGCGCGGGAACAGTGGACTTACAGAAAGAACAAAATGAATTTTAAAATTTTGCGATCTGTAAATTTATTTCTGCGATAATTTTTTACAATTTTAAAAGTTTTCATAATTTGTTATTGAAATAGACGAAATAAATTTTAATAATTCGGATTGTGGACAAAATGTTTGTGAGTTTTTCATATAGGACGTTATAATTATCATCGGAGACAAACGGACGCTAGTGAATACATAAATTTTATGTATGATTAATTCAAGACCGCGGCTGAATTTATTTTTGCTTATGGCAATTAAACTGGTAAGTTTAACGATATTTATTTTTCCTCTGTATTCCCTCCTCCCGCGTCTTATTCTAATTTTGAAATAAAATTGACTTCAACATTCCGCTTTTAAAAGCGTTTGTAAAATTAATTCAATTAAGTACTTCATTAAATATTCTACTGGCGTTTTATTTGAAATAATTCCGAACAGTTAATACCTAAATACTGGCTTTATTACTTATTCAGGGCGGACATGTTTGAAAAAAGGTTATCTTAAAGTGAAAATTAAAATGCAACGCTTTACAAAAACCAAACTCCAAACTTACCACAAATCTTTGGTCGAATGTTTAAAAGTGCCAAAGCATCGTTACTATAAGCTATTTATCTAAATTATAGACTATTTAATTTACTAACACTAAAATTGTATTTATAGATAGTAGAGTATGTTAATGTGAAAGTTGTATTGCTCAGTTAAAACTAAAATTCTAATGATGTGTCTTATCGTAGTAATAAAATGACTGAACAGTATGTATGAATAAAGCAATAAATCTAGTCAACATTTTTTTCCTGATTCTGTAAGGACTTAATGCTACCATGTCACCCTTTAGTAATACATTAAAATATTAACAAAAATAAAAAAAATAGTCTTACATCAAGAATTTCCTTCCTAAACGATACTTAAATACAGGTCAGACCGCTTCCGTTTAGCCGAAGTTATTTATTTAATCAATTAGGCTCGTAGGTGATTGCACTTTTTCGGATACAGTTGTTTAAATTTTATTAATGTTATCATTATGAGTCTATTGTATTCAATATGGGCTGCTGCAGTCTGACCAAGCGCGATAAAAACGTGAAACGATACATGTAGTATTTCATATCATCATCATCACCAGCCTATTCCCGTCCGCTGCTGGACATAGGCCTCTCCAATAGCACGCCGCTGAGCTCGATCTTCAGCTTTTCGCATCCAGCCGCTGCCAGCCACTTTGCGTATGTTGTCACGCCACTATTTTAATAACAATAACTCCGTATATTAATCGAAATTATTTTGTTTACACTATGCTGGAACTATTTCTTCAAAAGGTCTTATATAACTTTATATATATAGCTTTATCACTTACATAAATATAGGGATGATTACGCTAGAAAAATTGTAACACCGATATAAATGGTGGTAAAATTTTAAGTCACTGTCAAAAATAAAGGATTACGCTAAATCTTCTAGTTTTGAAATTCGACTGCCTCGTTGGCCGAATGGTAGCGAGCGCGACTGCCGATCAAAAGATTGTGGGTTCAAATCCGCGGTCGGATACTATTGAATTATTCTACCTTAAGACTTTTTGGTAGTGGCTCAGAGTCTTGGTATGTGCCCGGTGTGTTGCGCTAAATTAAAATACTTATGCAAATGTTATGCATATACATGCATCAAATATCATGACTATATTCGTACATTAAGGTTCTCTGCGAATATCTGGCAATGACTTATTTCACTGGCTGTAAATAAAATATTACACAAATAACTTATTAATATTCAAAACGAATTTACAACTAATAACGAGTAATAATGACGAATAAATAATTTTTTAAACATTTTTTTACAATTCATAATTTTCTCGTTCTAAAGAATGTAGAAAATAAAATAAGAAAGCATTCATATTTTTTCCTTTCTTATAAAAAATTTAAACAAAATCGTTAATGTAACAAATACTTACACATAAATTCAGCCTATAATATAAAATCAATAAATCGATGCAACGTAAAAGTAATCGATTACTAATCGATCCATTGAGTGCCCTATTTGCGACAACAATGCCCTCTAATTCATTGACCTTTAGAGTAATGGACGCCGCGAGTGAATTACTTTACCCATATATAAAAATGCGTTTCCCGCGCTTTTTATTCGCGCCTAGACCTACAAACATACCTAGTAATCTTTATAAATATGTACTTGTTATTACATACATGCAAACTTCCCATACATTTTCACTCTTCCGCGGATGCAATTTCCTCATTCGCGCGTAAACTACGTGGAGACTAACAATTACGTGAATACATTACGTGACATAGTTCAAACCGTTTTTACCCCTGAAAGAGGTCATTTTAAAAGTAGATTCTTTGAGTAGTCAGTGTACTTAATGCTCAAATTATCTTTATGCCAAACTTATTTAATTTTATTAAATACTATTTATTACTACTATAACCACACGACTCATGAACTACATATATAATTACACATATATGTATACTTTTTATACACAAACTGTTACTCACACTTTCGCCTTAGCAACGATTGTATGAATCACATTGCTTTGACAGTACATTGTTTTCGTATAATTAATTATGCATTGAGAACAGTGCTAAGCCTCCAAATAGAAACATTTTGAATGTTTAAATTTTTATCCGTTACAAAGTAAATAGCATTTGCTAAGTGCAGTTATAATTCTGAGATTATCCAATGACACTCATATTTAGTGCTAACTTGTATTTACATGATCGTCCGCCCCAACTAAACAACTTCAATCGTCAATCTATCTCCCATTATCGGTCTTGTCGTGACGTGTCTATTGAATATGACTTTCGTCTTGTCCATGGTGAGTTCCACGCTCCGGTTTAGAATACTACATATCATGCAGTTCGCGCCCTTTGACGTCATCCTGTTTCTCGCCCCATTTCCAATTGATATTTTTCACTGCATGAACTCACTAACGCATTGCATAAGCCAGAACAGCAGACAGACGTATGCGTTGTAACATAATACATGCGGCATATTAACAACAAGGAAGGTAAACAAACTTACTGGCAACACTCAAATATCACGCAGAACTACTGACGGTCATACGTACACTTAGCTCGTAAAATGTTCGTTTCCTTATTAGTTTTATGAATCTCCATTCCATTTGTATTAACGCGAAACTATTAACTGACGTCGGGAACAAGCGCTTGCCGCGACAGATTGATATACGCTAATACCGTTCTTTAGTGAGAAAGCAAAATTGTGCAGTTTTCTTTTTAATTCATAGACAGTAACATTCAAATAATTCGAATGTCGTTCGAAAATCAAATGGTATATGTTTTTAAATTTAATTGATTTCACAAGGATACGCAGGTGTGTAAATTGTAAATTGCGGAAATATACGGACACATTACACGTAATTTTGTTAATAAACGATACCATAATATAGAACATAAATAAAATGTCCGATCTGTAAGCATAGACAAATTCAACACTAAGTACTCTTCGTCCAACCTGTAAATGACTTGATGTAGGTAACAGTACAATCCCAGGCTAAGGAGAGCGCTCGGGAAGAGATGCTCTCGGCCCTTAGCCGGGACCCATGGGGGCGCCCCTATTTATCTGCACGGGGCAAGCTGCTCGCTCAGGGCCCACCGATCGTGGAGTCTCTGCAGTCG
>DWEI01004853.1:0-11301 GCA_018245875.1 Mysoria ambigua
TTAGAAAAGCTTGATAAACGAATTGGACATGTTCTGTAATGTTTATCAATGTATTTTGTGTATATATTAAATAAATAAATAAATTAAGTAATACACGGTTGTGAGTATCGATATTAAATTATCTAAAAAAAGTATGTAAGTACTTAGTAATGTGTAGGCATGGGCTACTGTGTTATGGTTTGAAGGGTGTGGTAAGGGAGACATACTTTTTCGAGGCATTCCAGCTTAGTTCTCAGGGGTAGGGGCGCACCTGTGGTCGACTTATCTGGGGTTGATCACAGACGTCCATGGGCGGCAGTAGCCACTTACCGTCAGGTGGACACTACAAGCCCGTCCTCTGCTTCCTTATTATAAAAAAAAACGGCATCTGTCACACTCAACACGAAGTCTTAGCGCAGTGTGCAATCATACGGTCGACTGGAACCTCGTGGCATAACATTATCATTAGTGTGCCTAGCAATGAAATGATGGTGTTTAAAGTTTGCATTTATTTCATAATTAGTTCAATTTCACTTCACCGCGAGTCACCATTCGGGACTAGCGAATACAACGCGGCAAGTTTAATAAAGCCATGTATGGAGTGAAGGGAAAATTAAACGAAAGTAGTAAGTCTCTTAACATTTAATTGTAACTAAACATTGCGCCACGCACTTGTTTTAAACCTTCGATACATAAACTATACACTGTACCCATACACACCGTCCGCGGCCGCACTGCCGGTCCGCCCCGCCTCCCGCCGCGCACACAGGGGCGGCGGCCCGCGGGGGGCGACAGGGCTGGCCGTCCATAAGGCACGAGTTACGGCACTAATTCTATTCGAATACAAATTTCATCATACACGACTGTCTTATGTACTAGTAAAAAACACACACACGTTGATGTACATAGAAAAATAGGCGACCAAAGATTCAAAACAAGTATGGAGCCGAGAGCGAGCGGGCGAGCCGCCGCTGTAATACTTCCACACGTCGTCTTTAGTCTTTTCACAAACTTTAAGTACAGTCCACCCGCCCCGCGCACGCCTCGCGCACGCCCCGCGCACGCCCCGCGCCGCTCGGAAGACAAACATATATCTTTATTTCTTTACAAAACCGTCACTAATCCTACACGATACCAATACGTACAACAATCATTATATATAACATCGTTTAGAACGGGTCGAGAACCGAGGATTGCGGAGATTCCGGCAGCTGAGTGTCTCAGGGACGGTACACACGCACTCGCGAAATACACCATCGTCACTGTCGTCCGCGGTCACAGCAGCTCACTCGCGAGGAAAATATTATTACATATCAATATAATTTACAAGAAATAAACTCACTGGTAAGGAATCGTGACTGTCGATAAACTTAACAATACTGAGATTTAAACGTAACGACGGTCGGGCGGCGAGCGCGTGCCGCGCGGCCCGACACGGTAGCGTCACCGCATTCGAATCGATAAATAAATAAAACAAAAACATATCGAGGAACTTAACATCGAAACTCGTCAGCACTACGGTCCCAGTCTATTTACAAGGAACAAGGGCGGCGCGGCGTCACACCAGCTTGCCGCCGCCCTCGGCGTTGTACTTGGCCAGCGTCTTCTTGATGCGCAGCGCCGTGAGCCGCACGGGCGGGTTGGCGTGCCAGCACTCGGCCATGGCGGCGGCCAGCGCGGCCAGCGGTTCGCGCGCGCGCCAGCGCGCCGGCACGGGCGGCCGCGCGCCGCGCGCCACCACCACCGCGTGCATGTCCTCGAAGGACGGGTCGGGCGGCACCAGGTCGTGGTACGGCAGCGCGTACGCCTCCACGTGCTGCGCCTCGTCGCCCGTGGCGCAGCGCCGGCACATCTCCCACAGCACGAGCCCCAGCGAGTACATGTCGGCCATCTTGAACGCCTCGAAGTTGGTCGCGTCGAGGCGGTCGGCGAGCACCTCGGGCGCCATGTAGCGGCGCGTGCCCACGCGCGTGTTGGGCGCGATGTCCACCTCGTTGCGCTCGGCCACGAAGCGCACGGCCAGCCCGAAGTCCGCGATGGCGCACTGCCCGTTGCGCTTCACCAGGATGTTCTTGCTCTTGATGTCGCGGTGCGCGATGGCCGGCTTGCCCTTCGTGCCGAATATGTCCATGTGCAGGTGCGCCAGCCCGCTCACTATCGAGTACGCCATCTTCATCAGCCCGTGCGTGTCCAGCACCACGGTCTGCAGGTAGTCGTGGAGCGATCCGTTCTCGTGGTAGTCCGTGATGAGCAGCATCTGCGTCCAGGAGCCGGTGCCCTTGATGTCAGCCGCTATGAAGCCGAGGATGTTCTCGTGTCGCATCAAGACGGTCTGGTATATTTCGGTTTCGCGGAACCACGACGCTTCCTCCGTCGTGAAGAACACTTTGACGGCGACCTTCTCGCCGCGCCACCTCGCGAGCCACACCTCCCCGTACCGCCCCTTTCCGATGGACTCGACCATTTGTATCTGCTTGGCGACGGTGCGCTGCACGAGCAGGGGCAGACCGGAGCCCGAGCCGGAGGAGATGTCGACGTGGTGCGCGGGCGCGGGCGGCGAGGGCGGGCGCTTGCAGCCGCGGCGGCGGCGCCGGCACAGCAGCCACGCGGCGGCCAGGAACACGACAAGCGCCACGCACAGCGCGGCGGCCACGAGCGCGGCGGGTCCGGCGGCCGCGGCGGGGGACACGCCCGGCGCCTCGGGTGCCTCGGGCGGCGGCTCCGGCAGCTGCGGCCGCAACCGTCTGTTGCACAGGTCGCTTTCGCAGCATTCTATTACTTTCGGATGCTGGTGTGGCACTTGGGAACTCTTGCACTGGAAAAAGAAATAAAAACCGATTAGAAAATTAATACCCAAACAAAGTAAACATGAATTGGAGTCAAATTATTCAACTAGAAAAATCTATACCGTAAACGATTCAGGTTCAACTTTCAAACTTTTGCCAAGTAACGATAGCGTAACGGTACTAAGCGCTCCTGACGCTCCCGTGCCGCCGTGCAGCACGCACCCACCTGCATGAAGCCGGACTCGTCGGGCGGCAGGCAGCCGGCCGTGCGCTCCAGCACCACGAGCCCGGCGTCGTCCAGCACCTCCTCCACGGTGGCGAAGCAGTAGCCGCCGGGCTGCGCGGCGCACGTGCCATTGGCGGCGCCGTCAGGGCACGCGCTGGCGCCCGCGCACTCGCACACTATGCCCCGGCCTGTGGACAAGCAGCGGAGTCTCGTCAGTCGGCGCGTCTAAATACATCACGAAAAGCTTAGGTGAAATTCGTGAAAAGATTTTAAATCGCTATAATACTCTTTGTTCTGAGGAGACCAAAACGGATACAATGTAAAGATTGATGCTGACGACGCAACGCTGTAACTATTGACACGCACACTACACAAGTATCCCTTCGACACGAGGAGCGCGGGAGTACAGTGTCGACACGCAGTGATGCTAGACATACAGGATCAGGTGATGTTCTTAAAAACACATTACTATAAACAATGGTCGGCCCAGATGCCTTACAGCTCGTCGAAATGAAAGAGAGGGGGGACCGAGAGAATGAAAAAGGCTGAAAGCTTAGCGACAGATCGCAATAGTGTCAGCTAGGAGACAACAAAGAACATCCTTCATAGTCTCAACGTGACAACAGTATTGGATAGCAGAACTTTGATTTTCCCCACAAACGGTAGACACAATGCAGACACCTAATGAACACACAATTCATATGGAAAATAACTTTACTTCCTTTAATATAGTGTTGCTGGAGATTATTCAATGACACACAAGGTCAAACGGCTCATCTTGAACGACTATTACAATTTTTGGAACCATACCGTCGAAGCAATTAATTGTAATTTTTCCGACTATTCTTTTTTATTAAAAAAAGAGGTGTGATGTTATATTAATAACTTCACACATGTAATCCCCAAAGAATAAGTGGTGAGCCTATTGCCATGCATCGGGCACATATCCAGACACCGAGCAATTACTAGAAAATCTAAGTCAATACAATCCTGTAGTGTCGAACCTAGGGCCTCTCGATCGGAAATCTTATTTTGCAACCGTTACGACCAACAAAGGCAGTCAATCAATTACTTATCAACAGTATAATAATTAACTATGTAACTTAATGAGCCCTGCGCGCGCACATACACACCGCCATCAATGACATGGTAGCGAAACATAAGACAATAAACATATATTGACTATTTGGAAGAAGTCATGTTTATTTATTTACTGCTGTGTAACACGTTAAAACTCGGGGGGACAAGGGCGTATTTAAGCCTCGCGGCTCTCTCTCTCCCGGTCGACCCTGCTCTGCGAACAGCGAGTAAAATGTTACATTCCACGTATCCCGCACACTAAAGTTTCACCGCTAAGGGGCTATAGAACAATAGTATCAATTTATTTATCTATACTAAGAAATGTAGGTACGCACATAATAATGGGAAATATAATATAATCTTATCAGCGAAACATTAGTTGGCAGCCCTGCGCAGGTGGGGTGCGCACCGTTGCGCGCAGCGATCATTTAAGTCACAATCAGCGGAATTCCCTTCGCTATGACATCATTATGTCGCGGCGTACATAGATGTGTGTTATCAAACAGGTAGGAGTTATTGAGAAGAGTGCGATTCGGCTAAACGGAACACGTGAGGTATGGAAGGAGAGATGTATTTGAAAGCAAATGAAGCTCTTTGTCTACCCCTTGAGAGATCTGACGGGCACGATATATCAATTATTATTTTCTTAGGTCTTGATATATTTTCTAATCCATGTCTTAATTAATATTTGTCTTTCACACTTTCCATACTACATACTTATAAAATCAAATATACACTAAAAAATAATTTGCGGTTTGCTTTAACGGATTTAAAATGATTTTGTCAAAAAATTGTATATGTCAATTAACATAACTGATGAAACGTGGGAGTGTGCTAAACTCCCACCTGCTTGGCCTATCTCTTCGAGGATTACAGACATGATTTTACAATACATATCACAACAATACACACTGAATAGTTATTTCACGGCAATATTTTTAAAGTAAATAACGCTCGTACAGGACGCTGGGACCACTAATTCATCACAACTGCATCCCCGGTCACATAGACATGTTTATTAATGAGTAAAATCAAATCGATTACGCGTCCGGCGGCGCGCGCGCACGCACGCACGCGGCCGCCGCGCACGCATTACGCGCGCACGCAACTTATCGCGAGGTAATTCATGTGCGAGTTATGGCCACGTGACGCACGGGCGCAGCGTGCCGCGCCGACTGCGCCGGACAAATCTCTTTTCATTCGTCATCTCTCGAGTCTGTACGAAGAACGAATTAGTATACAAGCAAGTGTTTGCTCCGATGCTAAGTTATCATGTTAATGGTGCTACAGTAATTTGACGAGGATCCATTTTTTATTTATCATTATCGCAATTAGTAAATATCTCTCCCTGCGTAGGAGTCTTTATACGTCAATTTCTAGATCAAGCGGAATATTCTCAAAACTTACTATTCCCAATTTTCGCTCGACACACCTCAATCTATTTGGCACATCGATAGGCCAGTTAGCTATATGAGGGTTCTCATGCTTCATCTTGTCTATAATCCAAAATATTACGCTTAATAAGTTTTCACTTATCAAATCAAAACAAAATTTATCCACCTTACAGACTGTGATCGATTGTTGTGTCATCAAAAGCGTATTCCCAGTCCGGTGTCTGATTGTATTTATACTACAAGCAGTCATTTGCTCTACAGCTGTACCACAAACGGTCATTCCACCGCCATGCCACCACCGCGCACGGTCACCAGCCTTCAACGGTCATGCAACCGTGGAAAAACTAGACTCAATATTCATGCGTCTTTACCATATAAATTGAATTGGTCAAGCGAACGATACCGCGAGTACAGTACGAGCCCGCGATGCGAAACGGAACATTACAATATATCGGTTGACTACGTCCTGTTTGTCGTCCCGTGAATAGGTGCCTCCATTGTACTAGTGAGTCTTCTTTGAGCGAATGTACGCAATGCCAAATCAAAATGAACGAAATATTTGACAGTATTAACGAATATTTAACAATAGGATTACACCGATTAGTTATCAGTTCTGCTTTAAAAGTAATGTTGGCGCAATCTGAAATCAAAATGACCGAAATGGGACTATTAACCGGTCGTGTAAAATAGTTTCAAAGTTATATTAACGCAATCCATAAAGAAAAATGACAGATTTAAAATTACATACATTAATATTCACTTGTATTCACAAACTGATTCTCAGTTACGTGACTGCAATCTCAAATTAAAATTGCCGAATTAATATTATCACTTAATAATAATATTGCAGGCTTGTATTATAAATCAAATTCAACGTTTCCTTTCAGCGTAAATAGATTTATTAATTAAAATAAAATACGATCAGCTATAACTAAACGATATCAGCGCTCACCACAAGCGAGACATCATTCACATGTAAAACGCACGGAAATAGAGTCGGTATGTCGATTTACAATACAAATATAAAAATGAAGCTGGCAAAATATTTATGTAGATCGCATACATTTCCCTCGGCGTGTCTCGCAGCGGGCGCGTACACACTGGACGGCCTTGCCAATGTTTTGTTAATAGCCAAACGTAACTGTACACAATGATTGGAGCCATTGTGCGCCGCCGGAATGTCGTCGGGCTCGATACATTTTAAACACTGCTGTTTGCACACATTGACATTGTACAACACGATGAAAATAGGCTCTCTACATATCGCGGCGGTCGCTCCGTCCGCCCGTCAATTATCTATATTTCATGTATAAAACAAACGCATGCCGTTTACGCGGACTTATGAATCTCCCGAGCACAATGTTGAAGGTGACGCATTTCAATATAGCATCTGCAAAATAATGAACTTACATCGACAACATGGTTCTGGGCCTCGGTTACAATAACAATGAACAATGATGTATGTAGTTTAGCAGCCGTGTGGTCACCATAGCGCACGCTCTCCTTATGCTCACTTTGAGATCAGACGGGAGAGATGTCCCGAGTTATTGCACTTGACGTAGAATACACGTGGTGCCGTGCGACTCTATAGCAGCAGGTACCGCGGGGGCGCCGGCGCGGGCGGGCAGGTAGCCGCCGCCGCCGGCTCGGGCGCGGCAAAAACTGCGGGACGCCGGCGCGCGGCGGCTCGTGGACACGCGCGCTCGCACGGGCGCGAACGGAGGAATAACATAAGAACGCAACATCACGTCGCTAATCGATGAAAAGGTAGGCAGAGGTCATAATTATCGGAAATCCAAGATAAATTCCGATATTTTATTCAACGGTGTGCAGATTCTGTTTAGCGATAGAGTAACAAATGTTGGCGTCCGAATGGATAAATGTCTTTCTTCGGTGTCACGACCTGACGAAGTCAATCGCAAGAAGTTCGCAGGCACAGGATCCCCGGCACGGCTGCGTAACTTTTCACCCTGTGCCAATGTAGAAGCACTTCAAGTCTTCTAAGTTACAAGTCTACATAACGTAACAATACTAAACAATTATTGTATCCTTTTAATCCATAATACAACATCACGTCTATAGTTCGCCGAAGGGGTAGGCACCAAAGTGCACCACGACTCCCACTATAAGACATAGCCATACACCGGGCACGAGTCAAGTCCAACTCCGTGCCGCTAATGGGAATTTCGAGAGAGAAAAAACCAACCATACCGACTTCGACAATTAAATCGACATAACAAACAAAAAACCAATTAGCACAGTACTCCACGTTGTCGTCGGTAGCAATTAACATCACTCCATGTACGTATGTATGTATGTATGTATGTATGTATGTATGTATGTAAAAATGTGTAATTAAAAGCCACCAAACTGGAGCGAAATGTATAGCGATGATTATACACGATTTATTGTTTTACGTCGGAGTGCACATAAAAAAAATAAAAAATAAAACAACATTCAATTACGCGAGATGTTGCGAGTCGTTCATATGATAAATATGTAATAATTATAATATATTATCGTGTTCATTACTTTTAATTTACACCTTCACCGGTCGTCGTCCGTATTCGTTATACCGCGAGACAATTAACTTTACAACTTGACCCGTCGATCTAGCGGCCCGTGAATCTGACTATGGGTGCAGGGATTCGGCGGACGTGGGTTCGATTTATGCACAAGTAAAATTTATTTTATCAGGACAAGTAATTTTCTTTGTCTGTGTTTAAAAAGAAATGTAGTTAATCAACCGCGGCATCAGATGGTCGTTAAGCGGAGTCGCCCCAAGTTACCTCTCATTATCATAGTCACAAACTGTTCCGTGGAGCGAGCGGCTGAGCCCCGCTACATCCACTGTACCACGCGCGTCGCGGCCCAACACGTGCAACTGATGGGACAATTTACTATGCGACTTTGTTGTCGACAGTCAGTCCACTCTTCGTATTACAGTTGCCAATGGACCATCGACGGATGGCGTTTGAAATACTTAGTATTACAGAAGTTGAAATTGAAATGGCAGATTTTACAAAATACAACATTCCCTATCACATTTACAATTTAACATATCCAAATGACTTGTAAAGTTGTTTTTAAATGAGTATTTTTACGAACAAATAACGAAATCCTCTAAACATCTTACAACTAGAGCAGACTTGAATTGTCTTTATAAATACCATATCGAGGCACATAAAAACAAAAAACAATGTCTCGGGCACCTGACCAGTGATTCTTCTGCTTGAATCAGTCCTCTAAACAGTCACGTAATATTTAATCTAATATATTTAATAAAACATCGTAATCGTAACTTCACGCCTGTAATCCCCAAAGAGGCAGACAGAGGAATGCAGAACACTCCCACATTTCACCGGTTACGTTTACGTCCCACTATGAATAAAATATAATCATTTAATATATATGAAAATCTAAACTTATATATCTTCCCTCCAATCGGTGTATTTAATCTAAGATAACACAGTTGTACTATAATCATGGTATAATTTGATGATAAAAATCATTTATAACACTGCAGATTGCGTCAACAGCCTCCGAGCAGCGACATGTTACAAACGTTCCTGGCGAGGTCTCACGGCTCGCCGCAGCCTCTGTACATGTTTCATGTACTGAACTGTACATGGATGAAAGTTTCTCTCGTGGGCAATAGGATCCATTCATTAAACTTGCCCAGTTTTTACGGGAGTACTTGACAACATGATATTTAATAATCATTGAATGAAATATTTAAATGTACAATAGAACATACAATGTAATACATAATAAAGCGAATTAGTTAAATTTTGTAATATTATATACATTACTAGCGATCCACCCCGGCTCCGCACGACTATTTAACTTATATTTCAAAAATTATAAATTTTAACCCACACACACCCTTCTTTTTGCCTTGAGGGTTACTAAGAAAGAGTACTTCATAAAGAAAGTTCTTTATGAGTTTTTTATTATTATTTATAAATATTTCTATTGTTTCATATTAAACAAAAATTCAAATCAGTCCATTAGTGCCTACTCAATGCAAATAAACAATCAAACCTTTCCTCTTTATAATATTAGTATAGACATGAACATTCGTCAGATACTGAACTTTACCAAACAATATGAAAAATATTGATACGTACAGTTTCTTACATTAGGACAAGCGCTAGGCCATCAACATAATCATTAAATTGTATTAAATTAAGCGCATACATTTTCATAGTTTAAGCGTTCACCCAACTTTATGAGGTCGTTAAGAATGATAATACGAACATACTTCTGTTGTTTTGAGGCTTTGACATAAATAAACACACACACACATACATATAGGTGTACTTACAAACATTACCGGCAACGCGAAGATTACAACAGATAACGTACGAGCGACAACAGCGTCGTTACTCCGATAACGTTACAACATCATTAATACCTACCTACTGCTACATCACGACATAGTGGTGCGATACGAGAGATACTAATTCCACAGTCAATAAATCAAACCAACAATCGAAGCACTAAAATCTTGTATACACACACACACACACACGCACACGCACACACATTCACACGATTAGAAATAAATATAACCGCAATAAATAAATGGCGATACGATGTAACCAGACACACAGCGTTAAGTTACACAAATACGCCAGCATCAGTATCGCCGACGCACTCGCGATAACTCTCAATGGGACATTATTGCCATTGAATCAACGGAGCGGCGGGTAGCCAGCGTTGGGCGGATTATGCGTTGGATCCCGTCGGTCGGTGCACAGTCTCGGGAGCTTCACTTACAAACAAACACGAGTCAAATACAAAACGACAAAGACAGGAAACGATGAATAATTCAACCGGCACATCCTCTCGGCGCATAGAAATCCGCTCAAAAACGGAAACTCGACCAGGTCGGAGTACTCCGGGGCGGACCCGGGTGGTAGGTCGAAACGCACGACGCACTGAATACACCCTGACCGCTGCAGCGCGAACGGGCTTGCACATGTTATTGATGACGATACAAATCGACGCCGACGTGAGCCGTCTTACATCTGCGATCTAGTCTAGTTAAGGTGTCGCACGTACTTAGTCTCATGTCGGCGAGCGTCCGAGGCGAGCCCGGCACAGAGTCCGCGCTATCATTTAAATATAACTTGGTACACCGCCGTCTGTCGCCGGCTTTATTTTTACACGGCGGGATGTTAAACTCGGATTGTGACAACGCACGCCGTCTACGGAGACGAGGCGATCGGTGCGGGGAGCGCGCGGCGGACGTGCGCGTGCTGCGGCGGTCGCGGCGCGATTGAGCGGGCGAGGCGACGCGAGCGGCGTCCCCCGCGCGCGGGCCCCACCCCCTGCCCGCGCCGCGCCCCGCGCGCCGCGCGTCGTGCACCGCCGCAGCCTCCGCACGGCACAAGTCGTGCAAGATAAGGCGGCCGGGCCGGCCGCGGACCGCGTCAGGACGGCAGCGATCCGGGGCACACGAGCGGGCCGCTATAATGCCGGGCGCTCGCGCGACACGTAAACATGGGCCCGGCGTGCGGCCAGACTGTCGTGCAGCGATACTGCTGTTATTGAACACCGTCCCGGGGCAGCCGGTCACGAGAGCGGAAAAAACATTGCCTCCACTAAAACACTACGCACACTTTCAGCTCCACAATGATGCGATTGTTCTCCCGCCCGGAAGACATTACTAAATATTTGGCAAGATATTAAAACAACACTCACTGATGCATACACACATACAAAACAACGCCGTTTTAGTGAATGGACTATTGTGCGAGATGAAACTATAACAGTCGACTCTATATAATAAATAGTACATGACTAAATGGGTACACGATGTTAACGACAC
>DWEI01004854.1:0-11299 GCA_018245875.1 Mysoria ambigua
AATTAAAAAAGCTGCTAAATTTTTAATCTATATCGCTGGAACACATCGTTGTAGTCGAGACTACGTAATGATTTACTGTTACCTCTTTTTAATGCAAGTCTATTATCTATAGACGACTGTAGCTAATAATCGTCCTTGGGAGTTCTTTCAGTACGGAAAAAAGTAAATTTTTAAATCCCATGTTCACTAAAACAGATAGAATAACGGAACGCATGTCATCCCTGAAGAGTTAGGCAGAAGAATATAGAATCTATTGGGGGCCTTAGGCTGGCAGCATTGCGTCTTTTTTCATGAATTGCATAATCAGGCACTGTACGATAAATGTAACAATAATTGAAATCATTATGAAATCATTCACATAATTTGAAGGAATGTCGTAAATTTAAAAACAATTTCTTAGTTTAATAAGAAAATGATTGTGATAATGTAAATTCGTCAAAAGCTGATTCGAAAAAGGAAAAGAAAAGGCGCGTCGCTCTTAATACCCCACAACGGTTCGTCAATATTTACCTACATCACACACGCATAATAAAAAATCATTAAAACATTATCGCAAACCTCGGGTCTAATCGCGCTGGATTTTTCACAACTAATCCATTTTACGAGGCATTAAAGTAATCAAAGTCGCGCTGAAGGTCTAAGAATGAGATTAGTATGAAATTATATCGATTTCTTATCCGATTCGTTGATCCATTTATCTATATGAGTTCGTACTGTACGAATGACGTATCACAAAAATATTATTTCTTTTTATTATATAACTCGAAAAGTGTTATGTCAATGTTTGTAAAAAACACTTGTAACTATATACATATGTATAATATTTATTATACTTTATTTCAATAAATATTACTTTCTTATTACGTAACTTTAAAAACTTTCTTAATTTTACAAATAAATATATTTATTTATTGTAATAAAATTTGTCAAAAATAAATTAAATAAAATCAAAATAGCAGTACCAATATAAATAAAGTAGCCGTTTGTGGTTTGAAATTTTACCTGTTACTCTGGGAGTCAGAATTCAGATGCTAGTGCGTACCACAAAATGTGCATTTTAAGTTGGAATATCATTTGGTATATAGTATTCAAAAAATATTGCTCACTAAGGCGTGTGAAGTCTGCCAACTCGCAGTTGGTTAACGTGGCAAACTATGGCCTTAACCGTGACATTCTTAAACAAGGCTCTGATCCAACAATGGAGTAATAAAACGGTAAAAAATAAACAAAATATAAGAGAGATAAGTATGATCTTTACATATACAGCTGGAGAATTCGATTTTAAATACTTATATGTCATTAACTGATGAAAGGTACTATACTCCTCTGTTTACCTCTTCAGAGATTGTAGACATGATGTTACATTATATGTAATTAACCAAACAACATTAATTGTCATCTCTTCATAACTCTGCTTAAACGCCGTAATTGCAAATTCGCTCTATTAGAAATGCAAGGGGTAGGTATTTTTAATTTGTTAAAAGCACTCAAAAACAAAAAAAAGCAATCTGAATGCGTTCCAGCAGTTCACCGCGCCTCTTATAATTAAAATTGCATTAGCACTGCAAATAATTGGCTAGTAATGTCCCTAATGTGTCCGTCGGCTAGAAAAATGCACTGGACGTAACATAATTGAACTTAAACGGTTAAATTGATATGGACTTGTTGGATGGAAATTCGAAAATGGAAGCAAAAACAGCGCTATCTGGAGGGACGGCCATGGAAAAAGTGAAAAATGGACCTGAAATAGCTAATGTTACTGAGGTTATTAAAGCAATAACTCGATTGTTTCCTGCTCCGTGAGGTTCGAACGTGGAATTGTGTTTTAACGAAAAATATGGTACTGCTTTTTCGTCTTTTTAATTAAATTGCTAGTTTTAGTCACTGTCAGGTGTAGTCGATTCCAACCAAATCAAAGCTTAAGATAGTTTTAAGTTAATCAGTCACTAATGCAATTTAGTACCTACTAGTACTGAAGACTATAAATAAGCTTTTTGATTAAAAAATTATTTGCTTATTGGGTTTTTCGAACTAAACTCCAACAAATGAAAACTGTAACATTAAGATTGAAACATGATCAAATATAAATACCTACAACAGATATAGTAATGCCTCAGCCTAATTAGCAGTAACAGATAGTTTTATGAGAAGCCAACCTCTCATCACACTTTATAATAACTTGTAATTGTTGAAGCTTATTGAATATGTAATTATAATTAAATAATTTTCCCTTATTGAACAGATGTGTAAAAAATACCATTTTTTATTAATGTTACATGTGAGCTAAAATGTACCAAAATATTTTTATTGTTATCCACACTTTGATTGAAGCCTGGCCTGCGTAATCAACGCTTTAAATTACCAATATTATCTAATCACAAAACGGGGCTAACAATGGGCACAATAATATCTGTCTTTATATTTCACCCCATTATCCTGAATGGGGTCCTATTGAATGCCTCACAAGGCCATGAATTCGAGCATACTGTTGGGGCGGAACAATGAATCTAAATAACCATTAATATGTAATAAATACTATGGGGTAATAAAACCGTGTAGGGAGCAAACAAACAAGTGCACAGTTCAACCCCAAAGTGCTGAGCGTCGATGATAGAAGCCCATGCGTGAAAATTTAGTAGGGGACACGACAGAACTAAGTCACAGCCGAGTTTTGCCGATAAAGTCCGATTGGTTCCGCTCCAAATGCCGACAGCTGCTGCATTTCAGATATAGGGGTCGCTCTTCATTAGTGTAACTTGTCTCGTCTCGAGATGGATGTTTGTTTTTGGACAGCGTGAGTTCTGTGCTGATGGTTTCTTGATGATCTATGAACTTTATTTATTAGATGGGACGTATGACGTGGACAGTTCGCCCGTGGACAGAACGTGGTTAATTCAAGGATTTCAAAAATGATTCTATATTTGTTGATAATTCTGCAAAGTTGAAAATAAACGAAAATCATGTATTTACTGCAAAACAACTCTTAGAAACTTTTGTATCTACAAACATTGTCAGTAACTATTCCCTAAACTTGGAAATGGAAATGGAAACCTTATAATTTCAAACTAATATCTTACAAAGTAGGCTAAGTGATCTTTTTTCCCTTTCAAAACCCAAAGGACAAATATTGTAATCTCACAAAAGCAACAATACGTCAAGGCCCTAGTCAAACAAAACGAATTGAGTCGAACGCAGTAGTTTCGTTTAGTCGCGCCCGCGGATTACTGAATTGTAAAAAAGACTGGGGTCGGTCGGACCCGACGTGTTAATTACTAGGGTTGGGCCGGAGGGTTAGAGAACAGATGAAAGTCAATTTGCTCTAGCGACATGATACGGCTCATTTCATCGGCGCGACAAGTAAGGCACCTGCGCTTTTTCTCTGCCCAGGGGCGTTTGAATGTCCTTTTATCCTTTGAACAAACAATAGCGAATTGCATTTTGGCTCTGCTGAAGCCCATCCATGTTTGCTTTTATTCATTTCTTACAATTATATATACATTTTTATCTTGACTGATATTTGCAAAATTTTACTGCATATAATGTTTTGATGCAAAAGAATAAAATGATACATATGAAAATTACTACATATCAATATTACTAGGTCTTGATGACTCCCAAGTAATCCACGAAGTTTTAAATGACCAATTATATTCAACAATTATTTCGACCTTAAGATAATGACAAAGCCAAAACGGTCATTTTTATCAGAACTACACATGAACAGTAATTTAAAAGGACAAATTTCTTTTCAGATGAAATCAAATTCGGGATCAACCGTTTAATGGGTGAAAGAACCGACGAGGACGAAGATGAATCCCACCAAAATGAAACAACGAGACAAGAGGATATATCTCCCACTTCTCGATGTGGTAGCCCTTGTTGGGCACCATCACCTCAATCCCCTCGTTCAGTGCGCTCTACGTCTCCTGAGCTAGAAGTAGACTCGCCTCCATCGTCGCCAAGAAGGCCACCAGAATCATCTCCTCCATTGAAAAGATCGGAAGCTTTTTCCGTCAGTGCACTATTAAGACCAGATGCACCAAGAGTACAGCCCCAAAGGCCATTTTTATATCCACCACTGCCATTTGCCGAATTTCTCAGAGATCCTGGCAGTCTTGGAATTCCAGGATGGGGCAGTTACAGTAACTTATACCTTCATGCTGTTCAGGCCGCGGGCCCAGAATTACTCAGACTACGCGCAGCGGTTCTTGGTGCTCCCAGTCCTCTATCTAGGCCATTACCTATAGGAGATGTATATTCCTGTGTCAAGTGTGAGAAGATGTTCAGCACTCCACATGGATTAGAAGTGCATGCACGGCGATCCCACAACGGCAAGCGTCCTTTTGCGTGCGAACTTTGCAGCAAAACCTTCGGACATGAAATCAGCCTCAGTCAACATAGGTGAGTTTCCGGAAATGTTGCTGTATAAAACATTTAACATAACATTGACGACTCAATGATATCAATTTTTACGTCCAGACGTAAAAATTGACCTTAGATGTATTTTTACGTCTATGATCGTAGTTTTATAATTTAGCTATCATGATTCCTGGCTTCACAACTTCACAGCATATTTTATAGAATATATTTCGTTGAACAAATCCCCCACAGCAATCGAAGTTTGAACATAAGCTACCAAACTGTACATAGTTCTTAACATCACATTTAATTGCAACCCTCTTCACAGGGCGGTCCACAGCGTGGAGAAAGTGTTCGAATGCAAGCAGTGTGGGAAAACCTTCAAGCGATCGAGCACGCTGTCGACGCATTTACTCATCCACTCCGACACCAGACCGTACCCGTGCCAGTACTGCGGAAAGAGATTCCATCAGAAATCCGATATGAAGAAACATACCTACATCCATACTGGTATGTAATTTACTATCTCACATTGCATTATACAGGAGCAGTACAATCCTAGGTAACACCAGTTACGTTTACGTCCCACTATGGAATAGGTGATGAATCTATTTATATGCACGAGGCACAACCCAGACTCCGAGTCAGTACTTGAAAATTGAAGTTAGAAAAATTGACCCGGAATATGAACCCCGAACCTCTTGTACAACATTATCCATCTTAAAAAATACTATGAGTCGGATATAATCGATATTACGTATTTATTTTTTTAATTTCGTTGTAAACTGACATAATGTCAAATATTAGCGACTTTCACATTGTTATCTTAATTCGTCTACAGAGAACTTTGTTACGATAAAAGATACTCAAAGTTGTGTTACAATTCGCAAACACTCACCACAACAACATCTTAATTGCGAAGATTCAGAAGATAGCTGGCCGCAGCGTCGGCCATAACTCAGAACAAACTGCTTTAGCCATTTAGGAGGCCACATAATTCAAAACCACTGTCAAAACATCTTAAACACAGCCTTGATAAGACGTTTGTCGCAATAGCGGCGAGAAAATAATAAACGACAAGAAAATGTTTTTCAGTTTATCTCGTAACTTTGTGAATTCTTGGTTCTTAAAACATACATTTCTATCACATAAAAATATGCTTCTGTAAAGGAATAGAAAGTTTGTAAAAGATAAGCTCTATCGTTCCTTTATTTCTTCTACACATAGCTCGCTTCTTAACGTTAGTCAGACGTTTAACAAGGGGCGTATAATTCAAAATGACTGTCAAAACATCTTGAGCCCCTCTTGGTGTAATTAATGTACATTAACGCATAAGACGAGGTGGGCGTTCTGTAATCGGGGCGCTATTTGAGGTACGTTATAACTTTGTAAAGGTGGTTTGACGATATATGTAGATTTATAAGTATGTATGTATGTATTTGTGTACTCATAAAATCAGTCAGCATTATTATCAGATACAGGGATGATATGGTAGATGATATGGACGGTAGAAAAATTAATTAGAGCACTTTGAAAAATCGAAATCATAATAAAGTACAACTGAAACATTACACTACATCATATATTTTAATCGCAACCATTTAGCTGTGTCCATAACTTATCATTAGTGTTATTTTTAAAAAATCGTCAACAACATAACAAAAGCCCAAGTGATACATAATACTGATGAAATACATCAATGAAACACACAATCCCGAAAGTACCAAAATTCAAACACCAAATAAAAACAGTTTTCGAGTGCCATTCGAAGTAAAAAAATCGAAACAGCAGTCGAAATCGAGCGATACAAAAATATGTAAACGACCGGTCCGTTTGTTTGTACACTCTCGACAATCACAAGGCCGCGTTACGGTTGACAGTGAGGTCGATAGCGCCGATGAATCTCTCCCGACGAATTAAATGTTAGGGAGACGGCGTAGCCGCCGCGACATCCTCTGTTCACGAGGAACCCATCTCTACATCTGTACATAGAGCTGTACAGCTGATCCTAAAAGCCCTTCTAAATGCATGTAAGATTTATCTTTTGATCTCATCGTATAAAACGCAACGTACCATAACATCGCTCCTGTATTTCACCGAAGAGGCAGACAGAAGAGTGTAATATCCTTCCACGTTTCCCCAGTTATATTATGCGTGCCAAAGAAAAAGAATGTGGCTAATATCCGGTCAAATTACATCGATCGATTAAAGTGACAATAATAAACATTACGACCATTAATAATAAATAATACTCCGTTGGCGCAATGACCCGAAGTGGATCTTGGCCTCTGACACGAGAGTTCGCCACTTCATCCGATCCTGCGCAACTTCTTGCCAATTTCTGGCTTGAAGCTCACGCAGGTCAGCCAGCACTCTGTCTTTCCAGCGATATTTTGGCCGCCCGACTGATCGACGCCCAGTCCGACGGCTGTCCCAAATATGCTCTCTTCACACTGCGATCCTCTTCCATGCGTTCTACGTGACCAAGCCAGCGGAGACATTGTGATTTGATCTCTCCTATTATGTTGGGCTATCTTAAAAGACAGTGCGGAATGGAGGCCAAGAAACAACGCCGAAATAGAATAATAAATAATAATGAAATTAAAACGTAACATCGTACCTATAATCACACCAAATGCAAAATTCAGGATCAATAACCGCGACCCCTAATGCCCAGTCATAGATGTAAGTATAGATAAAGCACATATACTCGTATATGGGTTGAATATTTTGCACACACCAAAACGAAAATATCCAACAAATTGAAAGTCGATGCGAAACAAAACGACTTCCGACAACGCTTCTGGTTAACCATTTACTTAAGGTGTCGAATGAATAATTTATTCAGACCCTCGTTGCGTTAATAATGACATCGGTTGATAGGGGAAGACTTATTGCCAGGATGGTATAAACTTCGTGCGCCATAAATTGCCGATGTCAGCGATTAAATAACTTCAGAGGCAAATTTTAGGCGGGGGCTTAGCGAATATTGATTATATTAGCCACTGGAGATGATAACTGATTGTTGTTAGGTCTGAAGTTTGTAACTTGCTTCATAATTCCAATCAATGAATATTCGTTGTTCACATTTGCGTAGATATTGTAAATATTTTTTAATTGGGTAGACTGGCGCGACTTTGGACCTTTCGACTTTGGGTTAGTCATCCTGAAGGAGGTTGCTTGTGTCCATACATCCAGCTTATGTTGATACACCTGTAAAAATAATTTAATATTTATTACTAATATATTTTTTATCTGCCTACCCCTTAAGGGACCTGACGTGAAGACATGTATATACATATATGCTAATATATTTTAGCTTAAACATTTGGCCTTGAATAATAATTTGTCAAATCTATTAAAGTAAACCACCGATTTATACAACTCCTCAACATGATATAGGATTATGATAAAAGAAAACTACATAGTTATCTAATTTTTCTACTCTAATATCAAAGACGCTACCAGTATCTGTGCAACTGAAATATTTATAACCGTTCTAAAAGTTTCCGACAGAAATCCTTTTATGTAAAAACAAGATATTTTAAGCTCTAAAGAGCGTTCAACCTATCTATCGAAATACCTACTTCACTCCCCAGTTCATTTAAGACGAGGGCGGGGGTTCCATCGCCCGTGATTCAGACGCATAGATTCGCCGTTTTCATTGCTTTTACAGTAGGTGTGAGAGAGATGGCAGGAGGATAGGCGATGAGAGTGACGAAGAGGTGAATTTAAGGGTTGGGTTAGTTATTGAGGCACATGTTTCTGAAATAGATGTACTCGTACCTAGTGATGGGAAAGCGTGGGCGATCGTTACGAATAATGGAAATTTGGTTCAAGGAATACCCTGTGACGTTATCCAATACTGCAAGTAACAATACTAAATGTATAGACTAAAGAATCTTTTTCATTATGACCACGAGTAAAATGAATTGAATTTATCAACATGTACAGTATTTGTAGTGTATCGACTAGTGTCGATTAATTTACATACTTGTTTATTGAAACAACAATAAGTGTCATAAGATATAACTAGTAAGTTGACAGTTTTAGACACATCTAACAAAATAGTACGGAATACACCAGGCTGTATCAGCTACTTAGCCGCACCTGATCGCCGCCGCCCCTTCCACGTGTAAATTATTAACAATATCAAGTTGGCGAATAGTTACACGAACAGCATTTTAATCAGTGTCCCAACTTCTTGATTAATGTGCCCCAAGACAATTTATCGTCGAAATTTTATTTATAATTGCGCTAGCTAAATTAAATGGCGGGCGATTAGTCAACGTCAAGACGTAGGACCGCGACCCACGATTTGTCACCTCTCTCGAACCAGTTTAATTCGACGCTAATTGAGCCCGGAAGTTTGTTACCCCTGAACTTCGACAGTGTACCTGTTGTTAGCACGGTAATTTCCAACTTTGTAGTTACAACGGGTAGTTTAGGAATTGGTGTAATTAATTCAAGTTCAACGGCAATTGTTTAAACCATTATAATGCAATTTCAACGATCTAGTCAATTATTACTTTTTTTTTAATTATTTGACACTTTAACACAATTCATATTCTGAATGTAACAAAGGCAGACATAAAGATGAACCTTGAGATATGCCAGGAGTAGCGTACAAAATGAAACAAAAAACTTAAGTTGCTGTTTAAATATTCAGCGCTGCAATTTAGATGGAGAAGAGGCGAATAAAATTAAAAACGTGTACAATCATCTAAACGCCGCGCCTCGTCTCGTTTTATGAATGTTTGATTTTCTGAATGCTTCGTTAAGGTGTTTTTTAAAAACTTCCTTCTCTTAATTAGTCAGGGAATAAACAAGTGGCACATTAGCTCTCCGAATAATTACAACGCGGCCGTATTCCGAGTTTTCGACCTCCGTTTGCTTTATTTTTTATCTGCATTACTTCCCTTTTGCGGTTTGCGGTGAAGAATTTACAAGCATTTACGAAATTGGTTTGTAATATAATTAGCTTATTGTTATAAAATTGTTATTAAGACTTTATTTAAATATTTCTGTTTGCACTGTTTTTTTATTATATATTAACAATTAATAATCGATAAAATCAGTGATTGGTGACAAATATTTCTCAAAGTTTCCTCGGTGTAAATTCAAGTTTAAGATTATTTAATTACAGTTTAACTGGACGTATTTTACATTGCAAAAAGATTTCAAAGGACCGAATTGAATGTATAAAACAGTTCATAATTGCGATTCTTGCGCCAAATGTTCTCAACTTTACTTCAGAGGCCCCTGATTACTTTTTAAAAGGCTCTTCCGACTTAAACATTGCAAAGCAACATCCCGACTTCTCAATTCATGTCGGCCTGCCTTGTAATTGCACGATCTTCCCAGCCAGCACCACTTTATTTTGGCAACGACAAAATAATGTAAATTGACTGTGGAATGTATTAAATTCTCAGTAAATAATGTGTTATGTTCGCCAACATAATGTATTTGATAATGAAGTAAAAATTCTTGCGCTAAAGATGTACGGAAAAACGAAATGGTACTGTAATCTAACGTATTTCGAGATAGAATGTCACTTAAAATTAAATGAGTTTATATTTATTGCAACCAAACATATAAACGAAATAGTGAACCATATGAAACATTGGACGTACCTATGTGGTAAAAACTAAAGTATATCGCGGACACAGAGCAAAAACAAATACGAAACTTGCCGTCCAATCTCTCAAAACCAATTCTTCTTACAAGATTCCAGACTTAAAGTATTCCGTCCACACAACCTAAGGGGTGAAAATCTAAGCGGTCCATAAGGAACCCCTTGGACCTCCCGTCCGAGCGCGTGGTGGGGGGAGGGTGTGTCTCCCGGGGGAACTGAATCAAGGAGTGCTACGTGCCTCGAGTTTAATTAAGGACTCTAGAGAGTCTTGAGATACTTCGATTTTAGTGGCGTTTTCTTTTAATTCCTTAAACATACCCTTACAGACTTGGATTGTCAGTGTTTTAAAAGGTTTTTTGTTGCTTTTTCCTTGAAGCTTATTGTATTTTGGATTTAAATTGAATATACATAGTAACAGGCTATATAAAGTACAATATTTATTGATTCAATTTAATGTAACCACGTAAGCGACAATTATATAAAAATATCCAAATTAAGCCCTTATTGTACTATTCATAAACTTTTTATGGGTTAGTTTTATAGCGCACTCTGTTCAAATTTTATTTACATGCCATGAGAGCAATTGATGCTGAAACAAAGAGAAAAATCTTAGCTGAAAAATTTGATTTCGAAACATAACATACCTGGTAACAATGTAACGAACAAGGAGAGACGTTTCTCTAACAGATTTCTGCTTTATATTTTCTACGATACACGTAACCGGATCCCGAATCTCACTGGGGATGATAACGGAGAAATCAGTTTCGGGATTTTTTTTTCGCACGCGAAAAAAGTGACATCTGAATTTGTATGCCGGGTGGCTGTCCGCTTCTCTCCCATACAATATTAGGAGGTCCCGCGAGAGAGAGAGCTAATTAAATTAATGTCCTCAGCCCTCCTTTTGCCGCGTTTCGCTTCCAGTAATTCGACACCTGCATTGTTTCCACTTAGAGACTCGGTGTTGTGTTGCCTCTTGGCTCGTGAGTCAGGAGTAATTTTCGCGAGACAATCTTTCACTTAAGTGTAATCAGGATCCAGGGCGGAGGCCTTTAGATCAATAAAAGTCGTGTCTAACGTGCTGCCCGTTTGTTCTCTTTTTTCAATTTCTTTTCATACATCTACTGAAATCAATACAATATAAACACTATTTGTTTTGTGTGGAAATCTCTTCCAACTTTGCGGAATTGCTGTCCTTGCCTAGTTATTTATAATGTGGCTTTGGATGTTAAGAGTAACTTCACGCCTGTAATCCCCGAAGGGGTAGGCAGAGGAATGCAGAACATTCCCACGATTCACCGGTTACGT
>DWEI01004855.1:0-11299 GCA_018245875.1 Mysoria ambigua
ATGGTATTCTTCAATCATTTATGTCATGCAGTTTGCCCGATCGGTATAAGTTTCCGAAACCGGCTAGCGTGTATTAAACTTTTATTGATCCAGGCCTTGTAAAGGGTAGACAGCAAACATCAAGAGTCGAATATTTTTATGACTGGACGTTATTTTCCGACTTTCAACTTTCTGAGTTTTTACGCAGTACATTGTAAATTTAGTGAAATCTATTTAGAAACGGCTGTTCACAGTTTAATAAACAGTTGTTAACCGTTTAGTTAACTGTAAATGTTCGTTAAACAATCCTAATGAAACTCGCCGCTAATACAGCAGATCGCTTGATTGTTGATTCGAATCAAATTTACAAACACGAACATATAAATGATGTCGATCGGCTCCCACGACCTACTCAGTATAAGGTTCATTTACTACACAATTTCACACACGTGTGATCGACGCCAGTCGATAGCTGCATGGATAACGCTACGATGATTTTCCATGTAAATTACGAAATTTTGGCTTTCGTTGACATTACCACATATTGCCACGACAAGTCTTTTACGGGATAGACAAAAAGAACCGAGTGCCAGATAACTTTATCCTTACAAGCCTTTCCTGAGACTCGACCTTCAACATTGTCCGCGTCGGGGCGGACTACGTTTACATCCCCTGACCCCGCCGGAGTACAGGGTGTTGTAAAAGGTGATTGAGCCCGTCGTTGACAGATCGCGTTGCTACGCCGTCTGGTTGCCTATGGGCAGGCGCAGGCGTCGCGAGGAGTTATGTCCCCCAACCCTCATGCCCAGCGTAGGTATTATGTGCAAACCCTTCGATGGAGCCCTACGTCCAACATCAGTCTGTATACTGACAAGCAAAAATGTTTAATAAAATGTACGGATTATTGAGGGACATAGGTTTTTCGGGACCAACGTATGTTACCATTGACTTCATGTTTTCTACGATGACCGGTTACAGCTTGCGACCCAAACGTCCACTAAGTAAGATATTCGTATATTTGTAACTACTTATATGATATAAAGTACCACTAAAATTGGCTCGGTAGTGTCCACTTTTGTTGCTTGTTGTATGTGTGTGTGCCATAGGGAATAAGGAACTGATATTCTTGCCAAAAGTATTGTTTCAACAGTCTGCACTTACTTCCGTGTAAATTTTGTATAGTGAATAAAGTTTGCTATTTTTAGTATGAAGTACGTACATGTAAAATTGTAAAACGTTATGATCTGACTGTTGTTCTTTGTTCTTTGTTATTATACATCTGTTTACAAATCTGTTGAGACTTTCATCTGACTACAATAAAATGTCTAGATTCATATAAAACTAAAACTACTAAATTGGTTTATCAGTAATTAAAAAAACATTTTACTTATTTGAAACATTGTACTTTAAATAATTAAAGTAATCATTATTGCTTTCCGAATATTACATAAATACATATTGTAATCAAACTAATATTTTCTCCGTAAAAAACCCGGAGTCGCTTGTAATAATAATAAAATAAAATTATTTACATTTTATTTGAAATTTTATTCGCTTCAATTGATTCTTAAAAAACTGTAATAACTATTTCGTTTCGATTAATCGTTCAAACAATTGTTAACCTGTTATGGGCCTGAAATGCATCATATTTTACAACACACATCTTTAAAGTGGCATTTTGGCTGCTTATTAAATGTATATCATTAAAAGGACACACGGAAGTAGTCGAGAAGTTTCAATATTTCATATTAATTACACGTACTGACGTTTTATTTTGGAAGCAACGAGGAACGGAGCGACATGCTACGCGCGAACACGCTGCACGCCGGTGTCGCAATTGTGACGCAAAATTAAAAAGTTACAGTTAACAAGCCGAACGTTTGTGTAAACTCCACTAACTAACCAGTTTTTATGTTTCTCTGCTCGTACATGGACTGCGAGGAGCCGAACATCTCGGCCTTCGTTCTCGTAACATTTACACAATTGTTCAGGCCAAGCGAATGACAAACTCGCGCTGACATAAATTTTAATTTAGTACGTCGGATTTTGTCTCGCAAACAGTTCCTATTTGCTTTGTGCGGCTGTCAGGAAAATTTTGAAGGTCGAATTCAGTAACACTTTATATAATGTGTGTGTTTGGGTAAATAGTTTTTCATACGATTTTGCATCATAAGATTTTGTGGCATGATTTCATATTTTAATAGATTTTGGTCGATTATGTTCTCGAGATCTTTGTTATAAAATCACTTATTTTATCTTTTATATCACTAATTGTATCTTTATAGTATCCTAATAGTATCCTTTACGATAATAAAATGTTTGGCAATAGAAAACATTGTATTGATTCTAACATACTTATGATCACATTCATATAGTACTGCCGGGCTGTATGCATTCGATGTGGACCAATTAAAAATTTGAAGACACATGTGTTTACGTGTATTGTGTCTCGAAAATTTAGTTGAACGAACCGTAACGTAATTTCACGCCTGTAATTCCTGAAGAGGTAGGCAGAGGAATGCAGAACACTCCCACGTTTCACCAGTTACGTTTATGTCCCATTATGGAATAGATGGTGAGCCTATTGCCATGCATCGGGCACATATCCAGACTTGCAACCAACACGATCAACGAGAAAATTTAGTTCTTTTAACCAAAATGATGCATAAAGTGATGTCCGTTATTAATGCAAAAACCTGTCCAAATTCCAAGGAAGTATCAGCAGGTATGCCGTGCCCAAACCAGGATTTTAATGCAGGACATCTATTTAGTCACTTGCGCTTGCAACGAACGCGGCCAATAAGGCAGTCATGATTTGATAATGTAGCTGATATTATCAGATATTATTTCATAGAATCTATCGGTTTTAGTTTGATCGGAAGCGTAACTTTAAGTAGGCCCTTAGTTGAATGTTGTCCTTAATTTATAATGTCATGATATAGTTGTTCGCTGCGATGATCCCAGTGGCTCGTTCGCAAATTGTGTCTGTTAGCGTTACATGCCACTCCGAGTTAATGGCATCGTTATCAGCCCCTGGTTTATAATATCTGTAAACCATCTTTATAGCGTTATTAGTTTACAGTGCAATTTATATTTATTGAATACTCTCTCTTATGTGATTCGTCGAATTTATAAAAAAATCCGTTGTGATTTAGTAGTTGTGAAGTGTACAACAAGAAATGTATATAAAAAAAATTATTGATTGATTAAGCTGTTTTGTAATTGTATTTCTGTTTGTTCATCTGTATTAAAATTTTCACAATATACGTATTAAAAAAATTGATGATTACAAAAGACCTGGGAATAATCAACTATAGTTTTATTTAAGTCTATCGTTTGATTTAGTATCATGTCGATTCAGATTATATCGTTTATATGTAGTTAAGACAAATTCAAATTATAATCAAGCAATACTTTATTCAGGGTTCTATAAAAGTATTTAAAGTGAGGTTTTCATTATTTCAATAAGAATTTCAATCAACTTATTTTCATATACAACTCGGCGTTTTCACGTCGGAAATTAACGTATTTTACTTACACAAAAACGGCCGGCTCTGCAGTTACAGCTAACTCTTTGAATGAATTACTTCAGTAATGAAAGGTTTAGAGCATAAACGCGAATGAAAATCATTTTACTAATAACTTTGAGGCGGTGTGTGTTTGCAAAATTATGTGCGGTGGCGCACTTTGCATACATCCCCTGTCTATTGTGTCTTTGTTAACATGTACACAAAACCGGCTGTGTTACAAACAGAATACGTGAATATGTTTATTACTTTCTTCCATTATGGCTTTCATTCTTGAAAATAATTAAGAAACCGAAATAGTTCGTGCTGGCCAATTATTTTTAGTTATGTTATATAATTGTTCAAATAATAAATAAGCATTGCAAGGAAAAACAAAAAGGAGGTGAGTGAGAGAATCTGAACAATGTGCAATGAAAGGATTATTGAGTAGTGTATTAATGAGTAGTGAGTAGGTTTGTTTGTCGATGTATAGATCAATCCTTTTAGCGTTTACGGCGACTAGATAAGGTGTGGTGAATGTGACATGTAACAGATTACACTACACTGGACACTCACACTGACCAAAATTGGTCGAGTACATTCAAAGCGAACCTCGGCTGAGAGCAGTACGACCAATACGCATCGGTACATGAATTTGTTGTATGTCGAATCATAAAAATTCACGAAACACGACCACATGTGAAGAAATCACTTTTCAAAATTGCTACGTTTGATAGTGCTATCCATTTTCAATACAAATTTGATGGAAACTCACTTTTTGCCATACTTCACATTTTACTAATCACTTGTATTTTTGTTGGTTTTTATCGGTTTTTGTCGTTATTTAAATGCAACTCAGCGCATGTTTAATTAGATCTCTTTGTATAACCTAGCTTTTATATTTGTCTGAGATTAATTTTTGCCTAGTACTGCACGATGTGCGATTAAATTGAAGCTTAAATTCATTTATTGGCTTTGCCGATTTCGGTAACTGACTTCTAGAAAATTATATTTCGTTTCATTTTAAAATATATTGACGATTGAAATATTCTTTAACAGAATATTCCTGTATATAGATTTCAGGTAATTATACTACGTACTTAATTACATTTTTTGCTAAATTATCGCTTAATGTGACTACTCAAATAAATACTCGCAAATACTCAGAAAACAAACGTAAAATATAAAATAACATACATGCGAATTTGACCCATACATTTAACCATTCCTTATGTTTTCTATACACACATGCGCTAATTATGCAAGCGACACTCAAAACACTTTGGCACACTTGGAAAACCTAAGCAACGATCTATCGCTCAAAGAGCACATCAAAGCTGGAACAAGTAGAAGAAAAGCAATAGACGCATCTTCTGTTCCAAGCTAGACGCGTCGACGCAAAGAGCTGAGAGAAAGCGGCGCTAGTATTCATATATGTTTGTAAACATCCCACCGGGTGTAAAAGTGGGGCATTACGTAACGAATTTCATTCTACGGCCTACGCTTTACTGGGCACATATTAAACACGCTGTCGCACATCTCCATTATTCTGGATAAATGAAACATTTCCGAAGATGTTATTATTTTATTTGCTTCATCTACATTGAAATACAGTCTTGATGGTACATACAAACAATATCGACTGTAAATTTTATAGATTGATCGACGTGTGCTCATTTTTATATTATGACCGGTTTCTGCAGAGATTTGTCTGAGTTATTTGATTACTGCATTTATTACAATGTAATATCGTGTTTGAGTGACGGGAAATAGGGAAGATATTCAATTGCAAATATATGTTGTACTTACTTAGAGAGACTTTTAAAATATAACATCACGTCCACCCTAAGAGTTAGTCAGAGGAATGTAGAATAATCCCACGCTTAGTCAATTACCTTTACGTGCCACGTTGGAATAGGGGATGAGCCTATTGCGATACAAGGGACATAAATACAGACTCCTAAAAACTATCAAATAAACAATGTAAGTTAAAAATATCCAACAGTACTGAACCCAGGATTCCAGCCCGGAGCGTCTCGATCAACAGTGGAATCTGCATCCGTTCAGGAAGGAAGTATTCACTAGTTTTATAATTTTAAAAATTTTCGTAATTTTAAATCTTTTAGGAATCTGTTTATTACAAACTTAAAGTTGGAGCTTTTTAAAGAATGGCTCTTGCTCTTCGTTTTATCTATTAACCTGTGAGGTGAGCTCAGATATGATATATAAGAGCTTAGATGGTAACTTTTTTGCGCAAAGAGCTATTTCAAATTTTATAGTCTATTAGTCAACAGCATAAAGAGCTTCTTCGCTAGACTGACTGACACATATTATTGACGGTGAGACTTAATTAACATGTAATAGTTGTGTTCTGGTTAACAACTGGTAAAGAAAATATACGTGGGAAATATCGCGTAATCAAAAAATATATTGACTTGATAATACAAATTACGAGCAAGAAACTGTGCTCTGCGATCGCTACCTGACCGCACGCGCGGCGTGGGAATTGTGGGGAGAACCCCTCAGAGGTGGCTTCTGGTCCGCAGTGGACCGCAATGGGCTGATGATGAAAGTGAATAAAAATATTTAACAATTCAGCATATCGGGATATATATAATAATTTTATAAAAGAGAGCACGAACGAGCAAACTTTTACATAACAAACAACTTGTTTTGCGATGTGCTCTCCATTGTATTACGTTGTTACGGCGTGACCACGCCTTTATGCATCTCTTCATTATTCGGGTAAGAATTGCTTGCTATGTGTTATATATTCTAACACAAACCACCGATATACGGCAATCGGCGGATATAAACATCTGTTGGTAAGTATTTCAAAAATTTCATTGATAAAAATTTGTATCCATGAACAGGGCACGTACGAGTACAAAAAGAAAAATATGAAAGCTCATTGCGTGATACTGTGTTATATTATAATGAAAAAAAGAATGTATTGTCCTATTATGTTATACACATCAGTGAAGCGTTAAATCCGTTATGATATAAATGAAGCGAAAATAAATAATACTAAGTACTGGACGGAGCGCAGCGGATTGAAAAATTCTCGCGTGGAAAATCACTTTATACCTGCAACACGTTTACAGCGGCGGTAAGCTAATTGTGTGACGTCCGGGCGTCTAACGAGCACGCCTTTTCACTATATGGTCAAACAATTTTGATAAATAAAAACACCACCGCTGCGTGTGCCAATTTCAACCGAACAATTGAAGCTGTATTTATTATTATTATAATTTTACGCTAGTTCACTATCGGGATGGATGGCTAGATAATACTGAATGCCGAAAATGTCTATCCTTACAGATCCTTTGTGCTTTATATATATTATACTTTCTCCTTTACATAGAGGTCATACATGAGGTGTTTTTCAACTAAAGTTTCTTTTAGATACGACGTAATAAAGTTATAATCTTGTGTACATGTGAATCACGTGTGCTTTTTATACTTTCCGAATTTAAATAACTGTCCATTCATTTGAATGGTAGTAACAGGTTTGTTAGAAATTGGAACTAATTTATCACTTTTAATAAGAAAAGCATACTACATTGAAAAGAACGCGGCACGGGCGATTTACATGAAAATCTTGTTAATAAATCCAAATTTGATCATCAGCAAGTCGTAATTGAGATGTGGAGTGTGCAATGAAAATATTATTAATGTTGTTCCGTTGCCTTTTATAATTTAGATTTGCATCCGATAAACCCCGCGCATACGTTTCCCGGTGAACTTTTTATAATTCATACGTAGGTACTAAGCACTCACACATAGTTATACGGCTTCGCTTACAGCCTTCGCTTACGTTACCTATGGTTAAGCTTATTCAAGTTCTTTAATTCTCTGCGGAGCATGAGCCTTGAGAGGCATTTTCCACGGCGACGACTTTTTGTAACGTTCATACAACTACAAGATCATACAACTGCTAGTTCATACAACGACACGCTCACACGGGCTTACTTCGTTTGACGGAGGGCCTTCACCATATCCTTTACTATCCTTCAAAGGAGTTTATTTTTCTCTCACCTTTGCTGCCACTTTACACTTGCGCTAAGCTCATCTGGAGATTTATAACACGATTGCGAAATCTAAAGGCGTATTTAAATTTCGTTCAAGCCAGTTAAGACCTAAGGATTTATATCGAATCAACACACAATGAATATTTGATTTACTTGTCTCCAAAGTAATAAAAGCGTGCAATATTAATAAAACATCTTGTCAAATATTGTATTATATTGTTTCTTAAGATTATGTAAAAGAGAATTTTGTTTAATCTCCTTCTAAACTTTAATATCGTCAGTCAACTTTGAACAAGCTCTGTAAGCTTCCGCAGCGAAAAACATCATGTGATTAAAGTTGCGTGAATTTTAAAAGAGTTTTCTTCTAGATTCAAATACAATCAAGGGTTATATGCATGGCGTTTCGGAATATCTTTAATAGATTTGTAATTTATAATTGTATCAATATGTTAGACTTATATACAAATTTGTTATTTATTATCGTATGACCGAAATACTAGTTGAGTTGAACCCGTCATGTATTACGTTCCACTGTTCGGCACGAGCTACTCCGGCGCCTGTGAGTGGCTCCGTCCGCCACCGCAAAGCCTTGTTGAATGTCTTTAACATTTGTCAAGAGCTGCGATGAATTTTAATATTTATGGCCACAGACTATAGTCCATGTCAGCAACGGTATGCACCTCTATAAAGTACGAAAAGTGCTTTAGTAATTTACCATTTGCGGTCACTGCCATCGCGATAACATTTTGTGTCTTCTTCAAATGATATTACGTACTGATTTTATTTTTACACTATGCTTCATTATTGCCGCTCTTATTATCCCACTATCGGCCACGGGTCAGCTCAAAGAAGGACAAGAGCTAAGACACAATATACAACAGCTCTCAGAATTCGAAGAGCTAAGAGACAAAATACTCTGCACTGCGCTCTTTAAAACTAATAAAACAGTGCAAGTAGCACTGAAATAATTACAAAATAAGCATTAAACCGATACATAGACACGTTAGCTACATGTGTATTTGTAGCAAAACGCAACGCAGACTGTAAATCGCAATAGCACTGGCGTCACGGTGCGTTCACTTGACGTGAACATTTGTTTGTAACGTTACAGGACGGGCCGGAGCACGGCGACCGGCGCGGCTCGCTGATGTAGCTCGCTTCATATATATATCAAACGTACGCCACGCTGCAGACGCAATGAGCACTCGATTCGGTAACGGAGGCCATATATATCGACACTGCGATCATCACTTGACAATGAATTTCACAGTTGGGACTTAAAATGAATATTATATATTTGTCGTAATTCAAGAGACGTGGGATCCGATGTGAACCAAGTCTCATCGATCCATGACTGGCTGATGGAAGGGTCAGGAGTGTCTAAAACCGTTGTGGGTATTTGGTGAGAGTGACGTGTATACGAGAAACAAAGAGACGTATGTGTAACATGGACGTTAGACAGGATTGCCGTCTTGTCTATGTTTATTTTAAGCGACACTCATTGACCACTGACTAACATTATTATATCTTTGACTGTTCGGATATACTTTAAGTTTTTAGAGTGTGCAAATTGTTCGCCCTTAGTTATGTTATTTTCCGATTATTTTCCCTTCATCTGCTTGACTTCTACGGCCTTAACCCTCTCATTCTCAGAGGAGACCCATGTTCCAGCAGTGGAACGATAGAAGGGTCGATATCGGCTTAACTTCATAGAATTGTCTACATATTTATATACATATATTAAAATTGAAGGTCTTATTTTAAGGGAAAAGCCTGTTAGAAAATCAGACCCGAATATAATTTCCCTCTATGTAGTTTTTATGATCAAAAATTTCTATACATAGTATATTTCCTTTTGGGGTACGCGTATAAAGCCAATTACAACCAATAATATCAATATCAATTTTATTTTTTCGAGTGTTCTTTATAATAAAGGGAGATTTTGAATCAGAATTGGAGGTTGGGATATTAGGATATTTTGTGTCTGTATTTACTCTTAATGAAATGAACAATTTTCTATACAAAACTTGTATGTATATAAGCGTAGTTAGAGATAATTTTTAAGCGAGGTAGGTAGATAATGACACTAAAGGTGTTTATATCTTCAAAGAAAGTAAGTTTTCAAGGCGTTACATAAAGAAAAGCTCTAAAGACATTTGGATCATGAGAAGACAATGGCAGGTGGACATCTTGACACCGTCTATTATATTTCATGTTGTCGCCGCAGACAATGAAAAGCTTTTAATGCTGTTTTATGAAAACCACAGGTATTGTTGTGATGTGTAATTAGATTAATCAGTATACTAATACAAAGTATGTTCATAATTATTAATATAATGTTATAAAAAGGAAACGGAAATGAAAGCAATTATATTTACAAGGGGAGCGTTAGGGAGCATTTATAATAATAAAACAAATTGACAACAGTTGATGATGATGATGACTAAACAACCGGAAGTGATGTCATCAGATCAACATTTAAATAATATAAGGTAAAATAATGCAACTTCAACCGCCAAGTGATAAATGAGTTCTAATAAAAACACTTATTGTAGCAAGTAATAAGAAGTCCATTGTAAGAATGAGATGAAAAAGAAAGGCTGAACGGACAAATGGGCGATTATTGTAAAGTAGTGATGACAAAGGGTTCAAGCGTGGCTGGAAGTCAATATCCGCCGCAATATAGGGAATGAATATAAACAATATTTCAATCAAATGACTTATTATACATGACGTCGAGATGGATTATAACAATTTACATAGCTTTTTAATAAGCTTGATGAGGTATTGTAAAGTTTGTTAATTCGGTTTGTTTGTATGAAAAGTTAAATTAATGTAGACGTTCGGTCTGTAAGCTTAGGTACATTTCGCACTCTCTGCCTGCCCCGTAAAAGCACTTGCCATATGATATTATAATAATTTACTAAACTGGTGATAACAACAAAATATTTACTTCTCAGTCTTATTCATAAGAACTTAAAATAGTCTTAAACAATAAATAGTTGTCTATCTCTTAAATAATTAATTCTTACGTCACTTCACACCTGTGATTCCCAAACAGGTAGGCAGAGAAGTGCAGTATACTCCCACGTTTTACCAGTTACGTTTACGTCCCACTATGGAATAGATGGTGGTATTTTCTCATAGCTCTCTTCAATAGTTTGAACGTCGTTCATTTTTTCTAAATGTGGTATCCTAGTTAAAAATTGTTGCAGTACTTCATTGCAAAAAGAAATCGATTGTCAAAATTTAGATCTTCGTCGTCGGAGGAGAGAAGGGCGAATGGGACTACATGATGTTATATATTTTTAGCTTAAATTTGTTAAAAAAATTCACGAATGTCTTATTCATAGGCCGTTATGGAATACATAGAACATCAAAGTTGTATAATGATCGTATTAATACAAACTAATGAGTAAATACCCGAAACCGAACACGGCTTAAGGCATCTAAGTGACGTGGAAGTTCGTACCGACAACCGAAAGTATGCGCAGTTATCTCGGGAACGGTGGCCGATCGCGCCTCACCTGAAACCCGCTATTAATTTGCAAACTTGACAAGATTCACTGCGATCTCATACCGTGAATGACCGCTGAGTAACTTATTCAAGTGATGTTATTATACGTAACTAATGTCGGCAAGTTGCGGCCAAGGTGGCGACACGCTGTTGTCCTATTATTATGTCACCACGCCTGTTCACACATGGCGTAGGCAGAGTGTAGTCATTGGTGGTAGAACCCTCTGTGGTTCGACTCCGGCGGCACCACCGCCACACCTATTTCT
>DWEI01004856.1:0-11299 GCA_018245875.1 Mysoria ambigua
ACGCAACATCACGCCTGTAATCCCCGAAGAGATGGGCAGAGGAGTGAAGTACGCTCCCACGTTACACAAACTTTGTATTTGATTCGGTTTTGTACTGTGCAATATTTTTTTCTTATTTCGTCAACTGTTTCATGCGATGAACTCGAGGGCAGGTGACGTCAATGCGCGAGCAGTTCCGCAGCTGTAAATAAATCCAGTACCTACAAGTCTGCAGTGCAAAATTTGTCTTTCTTAATATTGCAGAACAAAACGAAATCCTTGGCTGGATTTTCCAATCGTCGATCATGTTTGCCGGGTCGGTGATTTGGTAATAAGGAAGCTATAGCAATTTCAGTCAACGATGCTTAATGTAAAAAAAAATATCTCTACAAGTATGTATAAAGGGACGTAAAGCATCTAGGGTGATATATAAATATTTTATACATCGAAATGAAACGTTTATTGGTGTACATGGAAATATTACAACTATGATACTAAAAGTTAATAAAAAACAATGATCAAAAATTTGTTTCGGAGTCCGTCTGTCTGGAATTTCTTATAATAATATATACCTAACTATCCGGAACCGTTGCTATGGTAACGAAACCCTAGATAAACATATATTTATAACGTACCACGTATATTGATTGCTGTACACCCAGATCCAATAATGATAATTGTATAAACAACATCCTTAGGGAATCTAAGCGAAATCTAAGCCAAGCTTCCAGTTCAACATTCACGATACTGCATAAAACGATTCACTTATTACAAAAGACAATTGTTTTTGTTTAACTTATACAGACATCAACATACAGTACTGATTTAAATTTAGAAGCAAATTTGTACGCTTGGAACAACTCATCATCGTCATCGTCATCAGGAGCGGCGTCATCATATCTTTATAGTTTCACCGTCACACGCGGTCCTGCTCTGAGAACCAGGTCTGAACACACATTCTGACCGTTGCACGCCCTGGAAACTCGGTCCTGACGTCACCAAGTGATGTTCGACGGAATTTCTGGGTGCTTTAGAGTATAATATCTCATGTAAATCTCCGAGCTTCATTATGGTCACAACGCCGAGCGTTACTATTGACGTGTCTTCAGCCAACCTTCGGTTTCACCTTCACGCGGCGAGCTCCTACTTTTTATCGGTCATTTCGAGCAAGGAGCCCACGGTTGGATGGACGGTGTAAAGAAAAAAATATCGATCAACCGCCGCCGCGCCGACTGCCCGATGCCACTCGCTGCGCCACTTGCAGGGCTCCGATTGCGTCGTCCACATTGGCTACTGTGCATGCCTACTGGCCGTTTCGATCTAATTCGAATAGAAACTCAATTAAAACACAAATTTATGTTCGCTGCACTAGAAATGCGAGTTGAGTAACTGGCGACTTGTTTTATTGCTAATCGACTCGAATTGAATTTCGTCAGTTCCTTTTCTTTAATCGTTTCATGCGTTGTTTCAGTTTTTACATGCCTTTTTGTGTTATTATTAGCCGCGAATCACGAACACCTGTTGCACTGCACACTGAAGAAAGCCTTTACTATACATGTTTCGATGCACTGGTATTATTCGTATCAATTTATTGACTTATAGCTTCATAATAAAAGCGGTGCATATTTTTTTGCGATAATTATCAGTCCACCTCCCATTGTAGCTACACAAGTCACGAAGAGAATCGCTGGAGAATGACTCGTTAATTGATGAAGATTTCTCCACGAAAGGAATCACCAGTGTATGACTCATGAAATATTGAAGATTTCACTGCACACTGCATTTGACTGTTTCGTTGGTTGCTTTAGTGGCAATTGCGACTGGTAATCAGGAGGTCTTGGGTTGTATTTCGTGGCACTACAATTTTTTTATATTCAGATATTCTGGTAATGATTCTTAGTCTGGATATGTGACCGGTGCATGGCCATAAGCTCACCACATTTTCCATAGTGAGACATAAAAGTAACTGGTAAAACGTTCTAAATAACTCTGTTTAATCCTTCGAGGATTACGGCGTGATATTGAGTTCACTGCACACTCATTCCTTTCGCAAAGAAACTCAAACAGGTTAAAAAATGAAGTATTAATGTCAAACAGTTCAGCCAGTGTCAAACCCCAGTATGAGTTATTATTTATTATGAAAGAGCAACAATATTTCCCTATTCAAAGCTAGTCAAACACGCGCTCCTATCCTTGAAGACTGAAACAATCACTTTCAATATTTTAATAGAGAGACATGTCTACATTCTTCATACGGACACGAGTTGCTTAATAATAATAAATAATCGATTAAAGGCAATATAGCGATCGCAGGCCAATTTCTTAACCTTTCAGAGCGATCTGCCTCTGGCAGCCATTCTGAGACATTCACCCTCGTGCATGAACTAGACGCAGCTGCGTCTCTCTCTGCGTTCTGAGCTCAGAATGGGCTTGTCTTGAGATGTATGCAAGTAGCAGTTTGACCAGCAACTATCTCACCATCAACTGGCACTGAAGCAACACGACGTTCTCTGCGAGATCATCAGATGTAACGACGCAGATAATAATGATTTAATAATAATTGGGCACGAACAAAAAATTACCTGTGAACAATATCGATCGTGCGTCAGTCACTGTTACGAATTGCTCCAAACGGCGCCGTGAAAAACAAGGATATTTTTTTGCTGCGGCAACATTTTTATCGCTGATGCGACGCAACAGACACCTCCGCCCGCGGTGGTGGCGCGCGTCTACCAAAAAACCGGTAAGTTCCAATATCTTTTCATCTTTTTATATATTTTTTTACACTTGTAAATTTTTCCATCCACGTCCATATGTCCATTCAATCAGCTATTATGAGAAAATGCATTTTTTTTGTGTTTTATATATATTACATGTGATATGTAAAAAAGACCGATCTTTTTTATTCAAACGTAAGTTTATCCATTCCATATTTTGAGTACTCTGAGATTTTGAAAACAAAACAACATAATATATATCCTGTATCATCATGAAAAGATGAGCAGTGGAATGTACTATTCCGACGTGTTATCTGTTATGTCACTGATTAGGGATGAAAAGTCTTTTTCCATACAATAATAATTCTCGGTGACACCGGCGCGCGCAGCTGCACCCACGCTGAACACTCGGATGTACTTTCCAGAACGCGTCAAACGCAATACAAGTTTATTAACTTTTCCAATCTAACACCGCGTCGGACATGTGTCGCGTGGGTCTGGTGCACGACGCCGGCCGGCACCGCGTCTGTTGTTGGCGGTGCTGCGGTCGGCCGCCGACAGGCCGGCAGCACGCGGCGACGAGCACCGACGACGCTATAATACGTGCTCCGATTACAACAGCCCTCTGCGGACATCCCACACATTCAACGTACATACAGAACGACGTCGGTCGTTGGGATTATGAATATTCGCGTTCATTCGTGAACGAACGATCCGTGGTACTGCTTTTGTGATATCAAATGTTAATTTAAATATCAAATTTATTACTGAAAGATCGCATTAAATGGTTACCTATGAGGGAACTATGATATAAAAATAATAAATGTAACTTTCACCCACACTTCAATAATATATTACATACCAGAAAGGTATCATAATTGTTCAATCTCATATAATATATTTACAGCTTATCTTAATCCCGGTTCGCTACCCTCCCTAAAATTAACTTCGCTCTAACAGCTCATGAGCGAACATCTATAACATGTAGCTAGAGTACCCGTGTGGCGTGTCAGAAGCGACCAACGAGTTGGGCAAGCCGGAAGTGCGCGGACGAAACGCGACCTCGCGTTACATCTCCCGGCCGCTCGTGGCGGATCGATTCGTTTTCGCTATCGATGTTTATGCTTGCACAATTCCGGTTACCCAATAACAGATCAGGTACGAGAACACAGCGGATTTATTAAAAAACATTTCTGTCTGTGTGCAACTTAATTGTGAGCAAAGTGATATTTACACACACTTGTGTTTAGTGTTTATTCATCCTAGCGTTCAGCTCACACACACAGTTAAACTTTATGTAGAAAAACATACTTAAAAAGATTACTCTAATATTAATATCCCCGCGTTTTATCTCCTATTGTACCGCATCTGTATTTATAGAGCTTGAAACTAGTAAAAGTATATCTATGAAACGTCAGTCTGTCTGGACCGTTTCGTTCAGCAATCCGTTGCAAGCGTAACTACTTTCAAAAGGTTCAGGGTATAATAATAGCATGGAGTCTGGAATCTTTTTCCACTAAATGGCAATTGGTTCAGCCACAATTCGATGTATAAAATAACTTCTTATAAAGAGAAGATGAAGAAGAGTATTATTTATTTACCTACACGTCAGTGTAGACTACAACTTACAATGAAGATTATTATTATTAATAATGATAATTAAGCTGTGCAATTTACCAGCGTATGTTTTATCATAAGAACAGTAAATAAAACTATACTACGAAAACCAAGAACGTGATCATTCCGACCAGTTGCCTCAACTCGGCCAGTGGTCGAGTCATTACGAGCATGTCGCAGCGGCGTGGTGGCACTCACGTCCTGACCTCAGCAATGACAGCAGCGTGCTCGTACGCTGCATGTTGAACGCACCTTACGCGCGGAACAACCTTGAGTCTGTTCTGACATTGACGTATATTGTTTATATCAACTTTATCCCGTGCAATCTATTCAGTGCCACTCTTTTACATTTCATTATTATATACATTACGAATTATAGAACCATAATTGAGAATATAAAACGTTTTCTTGAAATAAATATTACGAGGAAAATTGATATAAGGTTTGCTGTTTTTAGTAGCGATATATACCACAGATGGTAAAGAGTAAAAATAAAGTTTTCGTAATAATTAAAATAAATACAATACAAAGACGTACAAAACTTGATTTGAAATCCCAACCTCCTTTATATAAAGGAGGCAACGAACTTTGTTGTTTTATTAAACGTTAAGTCTCTTAAACGTAAGATGTCTTATAAACTCAAAATGTCTTATAACCACGCATCGTATAAAGTTTTCCACGTAATTAGAGCAAAATGTAATTGTTGCACTGGTCACTGCAACGGGTAAACACGACCGCTCCTTATTCAGAAATAACAAGAAAAATGTATAATTGCAAATTGTATACAGTCAGTATTGTCACGGCAAAAAATACGCTTAATTAACACGTAGTTGCAAAATGTATTAACTTACAGTTGTTGTACAGTGTAGACTTTGGTGATAAAAACTAATATTTTAAAATATAAAATTTTTAAAACGTAACAAAATAACTCGCCTATAATCCCGGAAGAGGTAGACAGAGGAGTGTCGTACACTCCCACGTTCCACCAGTTACGTTTTATGTCCCGCTATGGAACAGGTGATGAGCTTATTGCCATACACTGGACATAAATTCAAACTCCAAGCCACTATAAGAAATGTCCACTACAAAGTCTAACAGTTTCACAGTTCTCACAACAAAACACTGACTACGCGGACTTTTCGCAGCGACATCTAGAATGTTCCAAATTAATTATATTACTTATGTTCGCTAACTAGCAATCCACGTGCCGTGCATGTTAATGCATAATGCGGCCACACTACGTACTTCATATGCGTCGTATTTAATGATGCCACTGCTAATGAGACTTTTGACGCTCATCATCCACGTTTCGCTGAATTATTCTCGCCAAAAAATACTCTAATGGCTTAGAATTCAGTTTGCGGGTCACGGGTTCAATTGCAGACAAGTGCTTTTTAAGAAAAAATATGCATTTAAAAATGATATAAACATTACGCGCTTGGAATGTGACTGACTATGGCTGTCCCAATCTAAAATGACCCGTGTCGAAAAAAGAACGATACGAGAGTTTATAGCTTTAAAAATAACTTGATGCCTAACTTCCCCAAACAGGTAGACAGAGTCACTCCCCTAATCTAACAGTTACGTTCCATCACAGAATAGGTGAACTCATTTCCATACATACACTGAGCACGAATCCAGACTCAGAGCCACTAGTAAAAATTCTAAGATAAAATCAATACTATCTGACGCAAGAATCGAACCCAGGTCGTTTCGATCAGCAGACGCTTGCATTGTCAATTGTCAAACGGACAAAACTCATTATATAGTCGCATTATATAGACCTATTTACATTTACCTGCTAATACAACACGTAGAACACCTTTCGAAATTGTTAACTGCTTCATTTCATTAGATTATGCAAAAAACTTACATGGATAGTTGTAATGTAACAACTTGTTTCCTATATTTCGTCATTTACTGTCAGTCCGTTTTCATTACGTCAATGTTTTCAACGTCATCTACAGAGCTTGTATGTCTATAGTAGTAAAGTATAACATCACGCCCTCCATCCAAGTAAAGGTAGACAGAAAAAGTACACGTTTAGGTTTCGCCAGTTTCGTTTACACACAAAGGTTACAAGTGGTAAGCCTATTGCCATATATCAGCCACAAATATTATCCGAGGGACCACTAAATATTTCTACTAGAAATAAAAAAAAACAATAATAATGAGATCCCGGCATCGCTTGCTTAAATACCATAGCAACTTATAAAAAAAAACAAATTAATTTATTGTTTACGCTTGTATGAATAATGTTAATTTACTGCAAAAACTTATTAAATTGTAACCTAGTTACTTTATCTTTTTATATAAATGTCATTTTGCTGAAAAATACTCGTACATTCGTTGACGTTTAGTTGTCGTTGACCTGTTTACATTTAATGTCACTTGTCCTGACAGTTTTGACATTTAACATAACGCTGTCGTGATGACAGATTGACGGACGACGAACTACAAGTCTCCAACAATTTACTATACACAAAAGAATAAATATAAATTCACATTCCTATTACGGATAAAACAGACATTCTATTAAATACTTTATGTAAAACATGTTACAACTACATGTGATGTGATATCGTATTTCGAATTAACATCACAGAACAAGTCAACGTTTCAGATGTGATTGAATACGCCCAATTACTGATATCACGTAACGCGAATGGTTAAGTTTTCATCTGTTACAAAGTCATTTTCGTTAGTCACGTAATTGAATACCCACGAAACTATAACTCCGATACGGAAATAGCATATCGGTTATTAAAATTAGTTTTAATCCTTAATGAGAATTAGATACTCATACGTTTTAAGTTTTGCTACTTGTAAAACAAAAATATTATAGAGATCATGTGACAAGTTAATTATTACTGTATATTTGATCGGCCCGTTCATCTAGCTATTTCTGTACCCTTCGACATACATTTAATCTATGACATACATATTCAAAATGTTTAGAATAACGGTCAAAACGCCACCTTTACAGAACCACTGGTGGGCGAGCATAACGTAGTATGGAGGCTATGTTTGTGCGATGATTAGAATGATCGAGATTAATTAATGCAAGGATATTGATGTAATTTTTTTTAATTTCGAGTATTTATTTACTAAGAATGAATACCGCCTCCAGAACTGTGCGAACTAAAGATTCAAATACCACTGCAACACTACATTACATAACACAACTCATCCGTTTCGCTCTTTTAATTAAAGTCAATCTCCACCTTCGACAAATCGAACTTCAAAACTAGAGATAACAGTTTGAGAGTGAATATTTCTAATAGTTCCGAAATAAGTATGTATCCAATAATCATGTAACAGCTTACACTTGCTATGCTGACACTGCCCGCGTACTGTCGTGTTACCGCCGGTAGTGACTGTGTACGCAGTGGTAACTTGGGACTGTTGGACTCTGCTTTGCTTCTCTCGTCGTTTACAAATGCTTATAAACTCTCAACGTTATATAAATAAGAAGCGACATTAAAACGACTGAAGCGAAGATTAAGCCTTCATTAACGTTCTTAGAAATACAAGCGGTATTTTTAAATTTAGAACTTGTTTATACGAAATACGGGCGCCAGAGCCAGTTTGTAAAATATGATTCGGTTTCCTTATTCGCATTTTGTTATTGCATACGGTCAGGTGAATATTATAGTTATAATAAATTAAAGTTCATCCGAAATTAAAATATATTTTCCTTCTTTACCTTAAGTTAGTTACCTACATTGAAATTTAATATTACCCACACAGTTCATTATTTTACTTTTAAAAGTTGCTTTATTTACTTTTAAAAGTCGCTTATAAAAGTTGATCTGAGGCTTTAATTAAGATAATTAAGTTTAACCGTTTAAGAGGCAATTAAGGTACTTAAGTTTAAACGCTTTATTATTTGAAATTTTATGAAATTAACTATATAAATAGATACTATATAAATAAATACTAAAAGATACTATATAAAAATATAAATAGATACTATATAAATAGACACTATTTAAACATAATTCATAGCAATAAATATATGTATACACATATACAAATAATATATACTTTTCTATTATCAGTGCTCTCTGCCAACCCCGTAAGGAACAGTTGCACAGTAATCACAACAAAGAAATTAATATGGTTCTGTGCGCATCCATAATGATCTATATAAATATAAAACACGTTCATAAAGATTCAATATTTATTGAGGTCAATAGAAGACCTTTGACGAGACTCAGCGATTGTCGCAGCCATGACCGACAGTTATAAGGTGGTCTGCAGAACGCAATTCAAATGTCATAATATGGGATGCATCGTAAACGTTACAAAGCTTTGGATTCTTACCCCTGACGTCACTCACTAGTACTGATAAATAAGATCATGATCATAATTTTTGTTATGTTCATGATGGTACACTATCACTATGGTATTTAATCTCTACTCATTTAAACGGAAATATATAACTATATATTGAATTACATCCATTAATACCACATACACATTATACATATTTATTTAAAATACACTGCAATGTTAAATTATCTATATAAATTTCAATTTTATTATAATGTTTCACGCTTTGCAAGTATCAAACACATATCGTAGTTTTTAAGCGTAATTTAATATTAATAAAATTCATAAATGTTTTTTCGATTGTTGTTTACTGACACAAATAATAATATATTCAAGCTACAATCAAAATAATATCTCGTTAATTGAAAGACTTGGCCGAGTTCTAAGAAATTCCTTTACATATTCTCGATTATGACTAAATTATTCACAAATATGCAATTATCATGTGTACATGCCTCGTTATACTGCCTCGTCGGTCGTTTTGGTAGCAAGTACAACTGCCGATCGGGGGGTCCCGGGTTCGATTCCGAGGTCGGGCATTGCGAAATTTTTCAATTTAGATTTTCTAGTAGTATTTCGGAATCTGGTTAAGTTAACCGTTATATCTTTGCAATAGGCTTACCACCTATCCCATAGCGGGACCTAAACGTAACTGGTGAAACGTGGGAGTGTTCTGCATTCCTCTCATCTCTTAGGGATAACAGGCGTGAAGTTACGTACAATATAAATAGCGCGCGTAGTAAAAAAATAGTAAAGTGACTTTAAAGAAAGAAGGTAATATTCACATTGTTCTTATTTGTTTATTGATGAGTAACAGTTTTAACAATGTTTATAAATACTAACAATTATATTATTATTTAATAATATTTATTAATAATAGCAGTGTTTGAAAAACATCCGTACCGTGTACCAAAACTCATGAACGGATTCCAAACTCATATACATCGTGATCGCTACTACTTCTTAATCACCTCTATTGGCTGCTCCCGCCATTTTAGTAATTGTAAAGATAACAAGATAACAAACTAAAGAAGGAAAAGGATAAAGGGAAAGGTTTAGGAGAAAACTAAGGAAAACAAGGAAATTTTAAGAGAAATGGCTAACTATGGCTTTTCCAGGAGATCCATGTCCAGCACGAAATATGTTATAATAATATATTGAAATAATTTCGGCTTGCAGGCTCTTTAGGTTTTTATTACGTAACGTTAGTAATAAACATAGAAACCACTTTTCCCGCCATTACAATTTGACAGTAGTAGTTTTTTACGGTTTTTTTTTTACTTTTTACCGCATCATCAACCCGTACGACATCAGCCGCGTATGTTATATGTACGCTAGACGCAGAGTGCATTCATTAGTGGCGCACGATGTAGGCTGCTAAAACCAACAGGCGTGAGATGCACGATCTAATTGAACGTAACGGTGCCGGAGCCGGGCCGCGGAACACAGCCCATTGCCTCGCCGAGCTAGGATTCTTGTATTACCGCTAACTGATAAACATTTACATTTAATTAGCCATGCAATTGTCATTTTAAGTCGCTTAGATCTGAACCAAATATTCACTGTACCATAGTAAATTATGAATGCCGCGCGTTAAAGTTCCAATTTCTTCTTCTATTAGGTACTGTTATTTATATATATTTGTCATTAAAATTTCTAAATTTTAGTAATGAACTACGAACGAGAATTTAAATTACTCATATTAAAATGTCATATTAAATTTGATGTTTCTAGTGCGATCGGTATTTTGAACGTTTGACATTATTAGAATTATAGTTAAAAGCACGGTAATAAAAAATGATATAGCTTATTAGAATTGGTAACGCTTTTTATAGAATTGGGAACGCTTTATCACACTTATAATATAACATATGTGAAAATGATAAGGTTCACCCATACTTAAGTAATACGTGTTAAAAATGTCTAGCTTCCGATCCATAGCATCTATTATAAATATATAGTAATCGCCATAGTAGTATGGCAGGGGACGATGATGGCGATTATTTTGTAACCAAAACTGGTTTTACTTTCATTATTAAAGCAACAATCGAGCGGTATTTGCATTGAAGATCGTTTTGAGATAAATGCAATATATTACTCCACCATGAACAATTACAGTACCTAACTTTGTTTTTTTTTATTTTTAATCTGTATTTATTGGTTGCGCGCGAAGATAATTTTGCAAACTGTCCGCCATCTTTACAAATGGCGTTCGCAATCATTGTTTCGGTCTTCAAAACAAATAATAAACAATTGAATATTAAAAATGATTGCATACATTATACATTTTTATTGTAATATTAATACAAATAATTTGTTATTTCATAAATGAGCGATTATTGTACTTTGGTTTTTGGTGGTATTTGGTGGTTAGCAGCCCGAAGTGGGATAATACAACAGCAGACGAATCGAAAAGAAAAGTGAGCCCACTGAGTAATCCAAAAGTACTCATAAGTGAACATGATTATTCAGAAATAGACAAAAGATGTCATAAAACATAGTGTAACTTCACGCCTGTAATCCCCGAAGGGGTAGGCAGAGAAATGCAGAACATTCCCACGATTCACCGTTTACGTTTACGTCCCACTATGGAATAGGTGGTGAGCCTATTGCCATACATCGGGCACATATCCAGACTCCGAACCACCACT
>DWEI01004857.1:0-11298 GCA_018245875.1 Mysoria ambigua
CTTGAAAATATAAATTAGGAAAACCCAATCTTATCGGAACCGGAAATCGAATTCAGGATCGCACGATCAGCTTCGCGCTGCAACTCTACCAATAACGCCGGCTAGTTCGTAAAATACTAAATAATCCTAAAACATTTTATCGTCCTAAATGTATTTGCTCTTGTGTTAACTGACCATAACTGTCTCAATATTGACCATATAATTGGAATTAATATATGTGCGATTTTGAGCGCATGCAAGAACATGCAATCACACCCCAGCAATGGGATTATGGGAAAAAATCTTAATGAATCATGGGAGCACGCATAAGAAAAAGATATTCATATAACTGAGACAATCTGATAATGTAACATTTGGTGTGATGTGATGTTATATACCACACGCTAATAGATCTGCTCTTATATAAAATTCGCTTCCAAAATAGTTTCGGACGGGAAACAGAACACTCTTACATGCAGGAAGCCAAACTTTTATTTATATACTATTAGTGATCACACGCTTCGCTGGCCACAAGCATTTTCATCGTTCTCATGTGATTACCCGTTCACTAGCTAATTCTTATCTCTTTTAGATTCCATAAAAAAAGTTCCTTAAAAAAGGTAATGAAAATTGTTGACGCTGTATTTGATATTATTTCTTTATACAATACATTATGATCAAAGGGTAACATCACGCTTGTAATCCTAAAGACATACGCAGAATAGTTTATCAGTTACGTTTAATTCCCTTTACGGGATGGGGGGTGAGCCCACTGGGAGGTACCGAGCGCCGACACAGATTAACGACTCATTATGCTCAAACTAACTATTGATCATATAGAGCCTAAAAAGAGTCAAATTTAACCCTAATTTTGTATTATAAAATGCATAGCTTACTAATCTTTCAAAACATTTATGCATCTGACGGAAATAGTGATAATAAAATGGAATTAGCTTCGCTTTTAAAAAATAGTGACAGTTAATAAATAAATAACAACGTTGTTAAATTAAAAATCTTTATAAAACAATAAGACGAAGTCAAAGGGAGACGAGAAGTCGCGTTGGTCGGTAAATAGAGCACGCGCGGGGAACATGTTTTGACAAGTGCGGAGTGACGGAGGAAGTCGAGCGGCTACACAATTATTTAAAGCCGTCGCAGACGGATCAGTAGTATATTATATTATAAATATATTATACATCTTAAAACACACACTTTACTGGCTCGTTTATCGTGCTGGTTGCAAGTACGACGGCAGGTCGGAAGGTAAGTAAAATTTCCAAGTTGTGTCTCGGAGTCTAGAAATGTGCCCGATTTATGTCACTAGGCTCATCACCCACTCACAGTGGGACATAAACGTTACTGTTGAACCGCGGTAGTAAACTACATTCTTCTGTCCACCTCTTGGGAGATTACAGGAATGATACGTTACACATTTTGTATAAAGCGATGCGCGGCAGGATTTGAACACTCGACCCCCGCAGTGAGAGGCTTACATTTAACTTCTACACTACGACAGGTTTGTAATACATAACTTTTCCATGATTATTTGTGTAAAAATACAACGATTATTTATATTTTTTTTCCGTATTAACCACATGTATATTGAAGCTACTGACCATCGCGGTCACTACCAAAATCGGTCATAATATATTATAATATATCGTAATACTTGCAACAAATATATATTATAGCCGCGTCTGTGACGACCTTTATGTTATTCATTTACGGCACTTACCATTAAAGCATTTCCATATAAGCTCTCGCCTTGGAAACTATCGTAGAACCGAAATAATATTTATTTCAATGGGATTCCAAGTACTGTTCGTGCGCAGTGTACCGACCGCAGTACTAACTCTCAGAACAATATCTAAATTACATTTGCATGAATGTTATTACGTCAGTCATATTTCTGAACTTGAGGGTCAGTTTTACTCTACACATGTTTCGCATTCATCATCTCTTCGGACGTGCACGCCGGTCTCGAGACCTTCGTCTCCCCCACAAACCACTATGTCCTCTATTGAGTCAACTTGCTCTCTCTTGACACTTGCATCGATAAATAAGCCAACGTGATCAGTACTCTAATGAAAAACAATGGAATTTCTTAATTGAGCAAACATTACGTTCCTTTTTCTGCGGAATTATTATCGTCTTTCGACTTTCATTGCCGGTGAGGACGAATGAGAAAAATTGTTCAGAAGTATCACAGACTCTGATATACGAAACTTTTATAATTAAAAGGAAAATTGTATTGTGTTAACCTAGATGTTTATTACAACATTTTTATATTTATTACAACATTATTAAAAGTAGGTGATTTTACAGTGCTATCTATGTTTATTATAAAAAATATTATAAATTAAGAGTTGAGATATTTTATAGTATTATTAGCACTTCGGATATTTATCTGCAGCATTATTTATTGTACAGATATTAATTCAACACTCCTCGACTGTCGGCACCGGCGGCCCGGTATAGTCGATAATGTAAATCACAATTTATCAAACCAACCACAAACTCGATCAAATTTCGAAGTGTAGTATTAAAGCGGTAAGCCAAGATAACTCCGGAAACCACTACACTAAGCCAACTCGCAAACTCATTCAGTTTAACCGTATAAATTGTTAGCTGTAGGTATCGTATAGTACTTGTACGTGGTAGTGCCCAAACTAACTTTACCAGTTAAACATAGATTTATTTGGATATATAGAAATCTATTAGAATATCGAGTAACTGTTGTGTTATGCGTATATTTGCGAATAGGGTTGTTGTTCAGAGCTCGACCTTAGAAGCTCAAGTCAACTTCACCTGTCTGTAGTGCACCCCGCTATACGAGACACGAGGCTGTGACTGCCGACTGATCGCGGTATAGATTCAGCTATCTGGGCACGCCAAGATGCCTGAGTTGCTGACGGATGACAGCGTAGGAGGTGTGAGAAACCGTTCTCTACGGCTTCCACCCGAATGGCCAGCATGCGGCTATGGGCAAAAATCGCTTTTATACAGACATATGTCCAGCAGTGGACCGAAACAGGTTTATGAAAAAAAAGGTTTATGATGATATTAATGATAATAATACTACGTCATCACAATTCATCCTTGAGTAGTTGATGGAAAATAATGCTTTGACATTTAAGTCGTTGGGGTACCGATATACGAATGAATCGATTCCACTTTGCATACATTGTTGCTGCCTTTAAAAACTTTATAAAATCAGCTATAAAGGCTTCTCCTGAAACAAAGCGTACAATTTCCTTTCATGAATACTGCACGAACGTTGTCGATATTTTACATCCATTTGCATATTTTAAAATCTTTTTGTGTCTGAGAACTATACGAATCATTGTATATCTACAGCTGCTCTATGAACGGATGCAGAAATCGAAAGAGCCCAAGACTCATCTGGTGACCCACATACGGAGGTCGGATACTAGCTGACTGGATAGATAATAGACTCCGCAAGTGGCGAGCGGGTCTGAAGAATATTGAACTAAGAAAAAGCACGTGAGGTGTGTTAGGATAGACATACTTAGCACTTAATACTATCTACCTACCCCGCAAGGAACGAGGCATTATGAAAATTATTAATATAGAACTGTCCTATTCATTCTGTGACCAAAGTGCATGTTGTGCAACTAAAATATTCTGTAACAATTGTGGAGATTTATAATTCGAATTAATTACATTCTGTCTCGAATATATTATTTGTTAATCGTATCGCGAGTGGTCCGGGGGATGAATTTTAAAAGCGAGAGAACTCGGGATAATGCCTGTATAGATAATGTAAAACCACTTTCGTTTCGTACTAAAGTTAAGAAGCTTTGTGCTTAAGGGAGCGTAATGGCGTAGTATCGTGCATCACTCCAGCCCGCGCGCAGGTGGACCGAACGTTCGCTTCTGAATATTTGATGTATGGCCTTAACACTTCGTCGCTATCATAATTTGCCTCTCGCACCCGAAAATGGGTATTGTCATACCTGCGTGGCTGTTTTGTTCACATCGAAAATTAATGCGTTCGGGTGTTTTAAGATACGCAGTCCGTGTTGATTTTTAATAAATGTGTCTGTATAAGACAAGTGCCATGTCCAACTTGGAATTATAAAAGAGTTCTTTTGATCCCGAAGCAAGCAATACGATTTGCTTGCTTCGGGATCAGATTGACGCGTTGGAAGATGTCCCAATATATTTCTACACCTTCATCTTCAGTCTATTTCACAAGTAGTTAAGTTGTTGAACATAGACCACTTATATTGAGCGTCGTTGTGCCTAGTTCTCGGCTTTTGACATCTAGCCTCTGCAAGTAGCCCTTCGTAGACCATCATTTCGTTCCAGCCGGTGAATATCTTACACTACGTATGCCGCGATCTCCACTCCTAACCCACTTATATATTCTTATATTTTGTGTAATGAGATGACAAGCAAAACGCAATTCATAACAGATTTCACCATGTTACGTAAACTTTCTTAAAGTGCAAATGGCCGCGTAAAAACGTAATTAAGTATTGCATTCGCTCGCAGCCAGCCCGACGACGCTCCGCATTCAGAAGGGCCACTCGGTGAACGAGTCCCGCGAGACTTTAAATGAGCCATTACACGGTACATAATTCAGTCGGGCGTTCGACCTTCCGACCGGTTTTGTCTAAATATAATTAATCTTTAACAAGTTTGAGAAAAGGGATGCGTTCGAGCGTACATAATTGACCGGTGACGAGGGTTTACTTTTATATAACGAAATGAGCAGATGTACAAGACAACTATTGTGACTTTCTTAATCGCGTGCTCATCAACGCATTGTAATTGATAGCCCTTTCAAGTGCAACCGTTGGGACACAATATGTATGTGAAACTACAGTAATCGGATGTACAATAAGATTATTTAAAAATGAGGTTTATAGTCTTTAATTAAATAGAAAGGTCACTAAGGCTCACGGAAGGAAACTTATATATTACTGTTCCGGCAGATAAAAGTCCCTTCCTACATTGAAATAAATATTACCCACACTCTACAATATATTCTCAGACAAAAACCTACAAGTAGGAAAAATAAAATAATATTTATGGAGATGTAACTTTGTGAAATCCTTTTATAATCTCCGCAGAATAATATCCCTGCCCTGACGTTGAACCTCACAACTTATATGATTTATGTTTTGAAGAGAATGTTTTATAGTTGGGATTAAGTCTCTAACTAGCTCTTGGCAAGGACTGTGTTTTTATGGTACTTTGAATAATAATTTTCTTATAACACAACGCAACGAGAAATCCTAAGCTATATTTCACAATAACTTTTGTAAGGAAAAAGTACAAACTAACACTAAAATAAATAATAATTATGAATAGCATGACCGTGCAAAATGCAAATTCCAAAGAGTTTATATTCTTATGGTAAATAGCCAACCATTAACGGCAGGCAACGCTGGACGCTTTACTTCGACACCTTTAAACTTCGTCGGTGAGTTCGATAGAATTGTGCACCGCTGTAATTACCTAGCTACAACTAATTCGTCTTCATCAGATGGGTGGAGTGGCTACATATGTAAGTTGGCTGGTAAAAAATTGTTAGGATAAACTGAAGATGGAGCTCAGTGATGTCCTATTGCAGAGGCCTACGAGAGGCCGAGACGACGACGATTATTATCGAACCCTTACGTAGCTCCTCCGTTAGATACGGTTCTCTGTCCAAAATGAGGAGTGTTAAAATAAGCGTCCGCCACGCTGGCTAAGAGCGGACCGGCAGATTTTACACGACCTACGACCAGGTCATGGAGCTCACGCTGTCTTCATGCAATGTTAAACAAGCGATATTTTAATGTCGGTTCAAATTTCGGTACTGATACTATTCATCAAGGTTTGTAAGATCCCAAGATAAAAACAATGACAGCCTTTATCTGAATTTAAGTAGATTACACAATTTCACACATGCTTACTCAAAATATAGAAAAAGTCCAACAAATCTTGATGTCAAAATGTCATTTGGTCACGGAATATTTTGTATTTCCAATCATCTGCTAACAATAGCACGCAGAATTGACGTAGACGAGGACACGAGGTTCGCGCGAGGGAACAACCTCGCGACAAACCGCACCCGAAGCATGACAGACAGGTCACACGAGCAACCTCTGCGGCGGATGTTAAAGTCTGAAGAGAAAGCCCGTCGCTCGGAACAGAGCGGCCAATTTAAACCGCCAGATTTGCAGTAGTTTTGTAAAATAAACGTATCGGTACAGAACAATTTTAATTACACGAGTAACAAAAAGTTTTACGATGTTATCACTGAGTTTAATAATAATAATAATAATAACAATGATATCTTGGGATATCTTCACACAAGGCCACCTGATGCCAAAGTAAGCGTCAAGAGAGCTTGCGATGTGGTAACCAGACGACTGATACATTGCATATAGGTATACGTATAAATGTATACTCTGCGCCGGACAGTCTGCGCCGCGACCTCGCTGCAGTCGGCGAGAGCTCATGAGACAGGACCCCGTATAGGTTCGAAACTAGTCGAGCCATATCGAAAAAACATACTTGAGTCTAGCCGACTTAATAGTTTATTATGTGCAACACTCACGAAACATTTAACAATAGAAATAAACCAGTTGAACTCTCTTAAAGTCGCGAAACCTTTTATTAACTTTGGTCTATGTTCGCCTAACACGGCGGTATTAGATGGCCAGCTGCATGAATATGCACGACAACAGTAGAGACCCGCGCGCGTTGATTGCGACGGGGGACGCAAACTATATCGACATCAGCCCGCGGCGATCGTTCGCACCGCATGCCGTGCGGTGCGGTTAGTTTTCGCTTTAGCGGTGTGCGATTGTTCTAAATAGTTACTCGTACGTACCCAAATATTCCATTCATGCATAAGAGTTATGCACATCAAATGGATTTTGTAGTTATTATGTTGATTAAAAAGCTTATTATTTAAAAATATGAATCTGGTAAGAATTCGATCTTAAAAATCAACAGCATCTGCTACTAATTGTGTTTCCAAATGTAGTTACGCACTATACTATGGTTGTAGAGAATATGTTATATCAGTAATTGTTGGACAACAACCATGGCATTATAGGAATGTTGCTTACTAGCAGAAGGCATTTATGTTGAGGTGAAGTCATATATAACAGTAAATGAATCTCATAATTTAAGCATAAAACATGTAGCGAGTACGGCCATATGCAGCGTTCTATTTCTGTGTGGCGACATGGGTGGCGGGGCCGCAATAAATCAACACAATTTGTTCCGAGAAATTTTGACCGGCCGCCATTTAAATTATGAAAATATACTTTATTTGAGGCGCGGATGTTGTCGACCCGCGGTCGCGAGGCGCGGCTGGTCAGACGCGCCGGTGGCGGCGCTGAAGCCGCTGATGGTGTGTTCATCGATTTAGAACGGCTCCGAACACACCGCATCCAACTTTAGATTGAACGTCATGTGCGCTATAATAGAATGTCGCGCGCTAAACTATTCATACTCAAGTTTTTACACGACACATGCCGGGAAACGACCCCTTGGTTTAGGTGCCGATGTTTTTGCGCCGTTTCTAATATCACGTTTAGGTTTAAGCGTATGAGTAATTAATTCATTTTAGGCTAAGTAGCTACATATTCTCTTGCTTATAGGCCTGTTACTTAAATATTTTTGCTGTAAGTACCTAAATACCATGTACAACATTAACTAAAACCTAAATATAATAAACACAAATGAACAACATGTACAATAATCACATAGACAATAATAGACGATAGTTGACAGGCGACGGCTCGTATAAATAGCCTGGCATCAACTATAATGAGTATACGACCAACCCACATTACAGCAGGTAAAACCAATATGGCCGCGCCAAAAACAGCTAAGTACGTTTCCCTTTCCAGATTAGTCCTTCTGGAACTATTCGCACGCTCGTTAACGTAATGGCCGCCGAGCCAAAGATAAATTTATTGGATTACGACAAAACCAACCAGCATTAAATTAGAAGAACGACGTGTAATAAAAGTCGCGCGGCCGCTCCTAAAGGTGTTTTCACTAATTCGTTGATATATGTGTGTATTGTACACAGGACCCTGGCTGTAGTAGCAATAGAAGCGTGATTTTAGTATAATATTTAATGTATTCTATAAATGGCCTCAACCCTTCTCATGCAGAAAGGAGACCCCTGTCCAATGGCGCCACGATCAAAGGGTTGATATTGATCCTATAAAACAAAAATATGTACTTAGGTACATGAATAAATTAAGTACTAACAACGTAAAGCACAGAAGGCGCGCTCGAGGTGAGTTTCCTCTTTTATTTAAAATCGATCAGTGAAATTTCACAAATTCATACAAAAACTGTTACTGCGTGTACAATTAGACCAAGTTACGGTTGTGGACAGGATAATAATATTAATAATAATATTTTATTTTCATAAACGTGGTAGTGGGACAGATTGATGTACAATTTGTTTATGGCTCTCACGTTTGCCATTAGTTTGCGGTGCAAATTAAATAAATGTTCAACAACATTGTATTGTTTTATTGCGCACTATCGACAGGCCCTCGTCGCTTGTCCTACGTGAAAATGAACCTTACACTGAGCAGAACGCCGCGATGTCTGGACAGTAATTTGGTCAACACGTACTCATGGGCCTGGAGGGAACTATTATGGAATAAATACTGAATTAAGATTTATACAAGCGCGTAGATCCGGATTACGGACTATCCGTTTGCAATTTATATCAATATTGCAACGACAGGTCTGTGAGAAGAGGTTTACTTGGCAATCAATGCTATCTGATTGTCGCGTTACGGACTAGTTGTGATGATATAATAATAAAAACATTTGTATATACCGTATATTAACCTCTTTATGAGTTTTGAAAATGGAAAACAGCTTTAACATGGTTATTTGAAATACTGTCACTTTTATCCAAAGTTTTATATGTAAATAAATACTTTTTATGCTTATAACATAAAAAAATAAACTATCTAATGTGCCTGTGTGGTACAGGCTGAAAAGGCCCGCTCTAGCTGAGACTAGACTATGTAGAGACAAGCGTATTGTACTTTTTAGAAAAGGCTTCCTTTGTGCGTTGCAGCTTCAAATGAGTACAATTCGATGTTACAGAACGTACCGTTGTGACCTGGTTGCTATTATAATGAAAAAAAAACAGATTACCGCGCGCCGAAACGAATAGTAGCCAAAGAGTTGTCGTTATATGCGACACAAATTAAATTATTCACGTTTTAATTACACAAACGAGATTCTTTCTGTTCCTTTGATTATACATACACTTTCTGTAAAGTTAATTAGGTTATTGTTTTGCTTTGACAGGAGAGTGTAGCGGTTTACAACCGCGTTAGAATATACTGGAATTTAATTAGAATAAATCGTAACATCAGGTCCCTTGCCGAATAGATAAAAATACCAGGTGCCAAATATGTCTATCCTTACAGACTGACTTCCTTCTTCCACACTTATCGCTTATGGCTGCTGTCATTTTGTAATAATTATGCATGTGAACATATTAATGTACTGCGAACCACCCCAGGGCAACAGAATAACAGTAGGTACATAACTGTAATACCATTGTGTTTGTTCCCGTCCATAGCACCGTTATTTCTCACATAATAACGAATACAATACTTGTATGTGAGAAGAAAACAAGATCGTGAACCAGCTCATTGGCCACATTTACTCTCATACTTGTATCCCCGAATGCTCACATCAAAAGGGCCTGTTTAAATATGTCGTTGCCTTATATACAATTAACTACTTCGTATTTGGTAATAAGAGTTTTGTAACATATGTATACAATGTATTATTTTATTTGCGTGTGTGTATGTTGTTTCTCCCTATTAAGTATGTAATTAATAATTTGATGACAACCGTAAAGAATCCTGCACAAGTGGATGTGCCCCGCTGTACTCTAAGACGTGTGTTGATGATAATGATGACAAAAATGTTGAAATCGATCTGTTACAAAGGTTTTTTTTCATGTCGATCGCACTAGTTCGCACGATTGGTACTGGCTTCGATCAAATTAGTCTCAATATGCATTCAATTGTTTATCATAGCTACCTCATTGTCGACGACAAGGCTAGCCGTTAGAACTAATTGTTAATGCCCCTTACGAATGTGTTGAAGGTTGTGCTCGATTTCCACCCGGCATAAATATATGATATACATATAGCTAATTTTATGTATGTTGGTATTCTAAAAATGCACATTTTTTAAAGATATGTGCGCCAGGATTTCAACCTAGGACCGTCAAAGTGAAAAGTTGACTTTAAAAAAGCGAAACATAAACATAAATTCATCAACTAGCTGTCTGAGATCCATTTAGGTCCAATCTAGTTTGTAACGAAACGACCATATATGACTCATCCCAATATTTTACATCAATGAAACATAAAACGAATGAAGTCTTGAGAAGCTGATTCGGATGTAACGAGAATACTAAGCGACGACTTACACAATTTGCGACGGAGAAGTTAATGGTGGGGCATTACGGGCGATGAGCCTTCGCAAACAAATAGAGCCTCCGTTAAGCGAATCACCGCTAGACGGTCAGCCGGGGCCCCCGCCTCGCCGCCTCTCGCCCGAATAAATAAACATAATAATGTATTTAGTTTAATGCGCCCTCATATTGTATTGTGACCGATGTTCACACTTTGCCTACAACCGTTTTTTTTCGTGTAAGTTACCAACTCTAAGGTAATATCGCGCTTGTAAGAGGCCGCCGAATAGGTAGGGAGAGGAGTGTAAAGAACTCACCATGTTGCATCCGTTATGTTTATGTCTCATATGGAGTCTCATACTCATATGAAATTAGTGATGAGTAAAAGAAATATATGGTAAAAATACCAATGGTGTACCCGGGATTTGAATCGAGGCCTTCTCGATCGCCTGTCGCGCTTGCAACCAACACGACCCACTAGGCAGTCGCTTACCAAGTCCTGGTTCTTTTTTAAATTAATTATTAGGGTTATGTTATGTTATGTCACCTTTTGCAGGGTAGGCAGAGAGCGCCAAGTGCGAAATTTATCTATCCTTAATAACCCGCTTCTCCTTCATACTGACAGTTGTCCACGTTCATCACACATTTCATACATCTTTTTACATACGTACATATGTCATACAGAAAATATCGTTAATATTGGTATGTTTAAGAATGATAAAATCAGCACAATTCGTTATCCCCTCAGTTAGTAAAAAAATAATGATAAATATGTACACAATAGCAAAAAAAATAACGGATAACAATGTTTCAATATATGGTTTAAAAGAATTATTTAAAGTAACTTCACGCCTGTAATCCCCGAAGGGGTAGGC
>DWEI01004858.1:0-11298 GCA_018245875.1 Mysoria ambigua
AAGACTGTCAGGTTAGTCGTGTTGGTTGCATGTGCGACTGCCGATCGGGAGGTCCCGGATTCGATTCCCGGGTCGAACACTGTACAATTTTCTAATTTAGAATTTCTAGGAGTGGTTCGGAGTCTGGATATGTGCCCGATGGATGGCAATAGGCTCACCACCTATTCCATAGTGAGACGAAAAAGGTAACTGGTGAATCGTGGGAATATTCTTCATTCCTCTGCCTACCCTTTCGGAGATTACAGGTGTGAATTTACGTAAATATAGAAAATAAAAAAAGAAGAAAATTGTGACGTCACTAAGAACATACCTAAATAGTAATGATATCAGTATGACGTACGATGGTATCAGTATGACGCACGATGGTAAAACAATTTTTTTATCTACAAGCTACAAGCAATCACAAGCAATTATTGTCGCCGAGGCAGTAGAGAGCAGAATAAGGAAATGTCGATGATCGAAGATAATTTAAAGACGCTCGGCCCGAAGATTTCTCAAGTTACAGTTAGAATGAATAAAAACGACAATATCAATACAATCCAATACGAAACTCGTTTCCGTCGCCAAAAAGAACATTAATTAATTAATTAATCGAATTCCGGAATAAACAAGAAACAGCAAACAGGAAACAATACTCGCAGATTTATTCTATTCGCTATCAATCGTGTTGCATCCCGTCATTCCTTTGGCGTTTCGCTCAAATTTAGTAATGTTTTGTCAGCTTCAGTTTCTGTTCGTGTCGGGCTTTTAAACTTTTGTCTAATTCGATATAAAACGCCATTCAAAAGGATCATCTGGACTTACCGTGAAATGAGTTTAGAATTAATTAGCTTTGGCTCCTGTAGTGCCCTACTCGTAGTTTCTGGCTGATTTAGAGTAACGAGTTCTTCAGTTTATATTATTTATGTATATTACTAATATATACATATATATTTTTATTATATTGTATTATGTTATATACTGTCGCACAGACAGTTTAATATCCTGTTTAAATAACTCATTGGAAGATTACTATTTGTATTTTGCTGACTTCAGAAATATATTCAATATAAAAGCGGGAAATTAAATGCTTTTTATTTATATATTTTTTTCTTTTTATTATTTAAATATTTTTTATTTAATTATATATACACAGTACTTTGTATTAACCGGAAACGGAATTTTATTGATTTATTTATATCTAATTATTTTATTACTTTACATCTATTCTAATATTAAAATACATATAATAATAAATATTTCGATATATTAAATAAAGAAAAAACAGTATAGTTATTACAAAAAAACAATATTTGTTAAGGCGGTATACCTACAGACGCTTAGTTGGAGAATGTTATGAAATCTTCCACAAACGTATCTAAATAAACGATATCGAAATATATAAAATATTATTTTCGACTCACCAGGAAATAATTTTATCATTGGTACGTACATTATCAATGGTCGGAAAAAATGCGGACCTATTCAAGAAAATAATAACAAGCACATAGCTCATCGCAATCGTACAGAAATACGTTTCGCACAGTACGAAAAGGCCGACGAGAAGGAAGAAAGAAATGATGAACAAGTCAATTACACGTGATGTCTATCCGCCGGCATTGGGGATAATTGATTTACAGCCGCTGACGGGACTTTTTTCGATAACTAAGCGAAAAGAACAGTTAATTCGGTGATTAATACTTCGCCTCCGCCAGCGTTTTCTGATTACGCGCGCTGTCGTGTTTTGTTCTGCTTTGTTTGTATTAAGTATTGTTCAACAATAAATAAGTAAGCTTTGTATTTTAATGATGTAATCTCTTCGAATTCTTGATCCATTAACGAGAATTAGTTAATCGATAAAATGTATATTTTAAAGTTCTTTACAAATCAATTGTGATCGATAGTTAAGCCTTAAAGGTTTGAATAATCAAGTATCTGTATGTAAGCATTTATTTATATGTTAAACAGCAGTTTTTTCTTTTACAAATAATAATGTATCATTTGAAGAGAGTAGCAAACGACCGAGCAATGGTCGGCAATTATAGTTAGTGCTTACAGAGCTTTGCAATTAATTCTGAATGAGTATATGGGAATACATCTATTGATATCATTCATATTTAAATATTATCATTATATCATGACGCCACGTCGTTTATAGGGAGGGCTGATAAGAGATACGGGTCCTAATTATTTCTACTCTCACAAATCTGACGTGCTTGTAATTATTGATACATGTAGGAGAAGAACGTCGATATTAATGAATAAATAATTAATGAATAAATAATTTTAATTTGCTCCATAATTTCTATCCATATGCCATTTGCGTTCCTAATATCTTAGGTTTATAATCTAGGTCGGCCTAATGCGGCAAACGGCTAACAAGTGAAGAATATAAATCTGTTCTTAATATATCAAGTCGGGAAGTGACGGAGAAAATTTTTAGCAGTTTAGCACTAATGGGGCTGACGTCCGAAGTGACTCCCCTAAAGTAGAACAGAAAATGTATAGCGCGGATACTTTAATAAGGACTGGTCGATAGTATTATGTTTATTTTTAAACTCATCGTCATTGACAGGAAACCTATAATACTTGAGCTCGTGTTGATAGACTTTATACACCTCAGAACAAATTATGTAGAACTCAGGCGTGCAGGTTTCCTCGCGACTTTTATCTATAAATGTTGGACATATTTAATAGAACATATATTTAATTTTAAAATATTCATTTTTGGTAAGAAGAAGAAATCAGGATTTGAACGCAGGCGGTTGAAATTTTCACAACTGGGCTGTCACGGTTTAATATGACTTATAGGAGACTATTGATTCCTAACCTAAGACAGTTCGCGATATTTTCCTAAAATGTTAAAACGTTATTAAAAATACACATTTTTTCCTTGAAAATAAACAATGAACATTAATTTCTCTGAAAATCCGCTCCATACATCCAAATCCCCCAACGATTGTTAAAGTTAACACAACAGCCGGTGATCAACGATTGACTCAATGACTCGAAAAAGTAACGCCCCAAAACGACCATCCCACTCCCACTAACGACGTCTATTATCTGCTGACGAAAATCGCAACTAATCTTTCATTCATTTGGTAGAATTTTCGCCACATATTTCTCGGGTTTATTTTTGGTTGAACGACATATTATTACTGTAACTAACACATCCGCTTACTATACGTTGAGATTTTCTTATATTTCTTGAACAAGAAAGGCAAATGGGTCATATGATTGAAAGGGGTCATCGTGGATTACAACATTAACAAAGGCGCCAATGTGTTGCTGGCTTTGAAGTATTGAATCGTGCTTAGACTTTTCTTATATTTTTTTGCCTGTGTTATAAAATTTCGAAAATAACTCAAAATTTATGAGTCACTAAGAAGAATGAGTCACTAAGAACTAGACAACTATGAAGACCTAGGGAAATAAGATTTCATATTAATTGTTTCAAGAATTATTTCTGTCGTGTAGACTATCTTCTACAAAAATTAAAAGCATTAAAATGAGTAATAATCGTTTGAATTCATTCATATTTTTCCTATTATTGCATAAAATCTCTTCCCTAGGGGATTAAATGAGATATTTCATAAAAAAATGTATTAGCCCTAAATTCGTATTTCTAAATAAACTTAGCGCAAATGGTTTCAGTATTACAAAACATTAAACAGAAACTCTCATTGTCATATCTTAAGAAGTTGAAACAATAAATATATTTGGTTCTACCAAATGAGGAATAGTGCCGATTAAACTGACAAATTTGGCTGAAAGACATACACTTCGAAAGGAATGAAGAATGGAGATTACATCCCAAGCGTGGAAATCAATCAATTACCTTAAACTGACGGCAGCGACCTCGTCTATATCAATTGCTCGCTCTATCGCAGGCATTACAAGGGTGCTGAGGAAATAAATAAATCACAAGAGCTGCTATCGTTCATCAAAATTCAATCCAAGTTTATATTTATAGCTTTCGCTGCCCTTTGGATCGAGCCTGTGAAATATATTTATTTCGTCAACTAACGCCTAATATCTTTATAAGAGTAAACAACAAAATTGTTCACGTAATAATGACACTAATGTTACCGCGTGTGTTTATACTTATTGATATACAGATTCCTTTGTTGAAAGTAATTTGACAACAAAAGTTTTAAAACAAATGATTAAAAAGTAAGTGCACATCAGAAAAAGTTTGAGATAAGAATTTAATTTCATTGTCGTTATCCTTAGATATCTACAACTTAACAACAAATGAGGTTGGCAAAGTTTGCAACGAAAATCAACATGTCGGAATGACAGGCCTCGGTCAAATACAATACCCATGTCATGTAATATGGCTCAGGATTACATATTGAATTACAAATAGGTTAATAATAAATCAAATAAATTAGGACTTCATGTCTGTTATGAATCCATAATGCATAACAATAAAACACATCTTCATCAGGCCTGTGTAGGCTCACTGCTGGACGTGGATTTTTTCACGGGGGATTTTGATCATAATTCCCGGCTGCAGCTTGTGGTACAATCTACGCTGATGTCTGTAGGCAGCCAGTGAATTAAGCCATGGTTAGGTACACTACGTAATCTGTCGGACTTCACTGCATTGTCTGCATAACATCGTGCGCTATGAGCATAAGTTTGGATTTTTTCTAAGCTTGAGCTTAATGCTTTTTACATTGTACGCATAAAATCATAGTGATTTATTATTATAAAATGTTAAAATAAAAAAAAAATACAAATTTGCATCAGGTATTGAAGCAGATTCTACAGGCCAATTTATCAATCGTTCCATATGGGGCTGCAAACGAGGAGCCTCGTTAGCAGAAACACTTTTCATTGGATTAATTAGTTCACTGGGGTGACGTTGTCGTATATTAGCCGCGTTATTGAAGTGTTTTGCGAGATATACCATGAAGTCAGTGGTGTGCTGTTAAAGCGGCCTAGATCCAGCTGTGGAAGGGAATAGGCTGAGGATGATGATGATCATTCATAGACTACGATTCATAGATGGGCAAAGTACTGTAGCACATACCCACCTTTCGGGATGAAATAGGGGGTGAACTTTTTGCCATAAACCGGACAGAAATTTGAACGCTAGAAACTTTCATTACAACAATTTTCATTAAAACAGTAACAAATCCAGATTTTAATTCAAGGACATTTCGATCAGCAGTCGCACTTGCAACTACTCAACCAACGAGGCATGAGTAAATGATTAAGTTTTTATATATACATATAATAAAAGTAGCTATTATGCATTCGTAATAAAGAAATTAAATATATGACTCTTTCAGAAGAAAACATATAGTCCAACGAACTTCTACTTTGTTGTCTATGAATTCTAAATTAGGCATTAATTAAATTTTACGTAGGTAGGGTAATTTTTTTATTGAAATGTGTCTGTTTATAGCTTCAGTTAGCTTTATAACTTGAGTAGAAAATTGTTGATGTTATTTTTTGACGTTTAAGGTTGTTACCTCTTAAAGCAGTAACAAGCATTTAACTTAGCCTTATAGTGCATTTGGCTTTAAAAGTCTCAATTTTGTATAATCGTTAAATAGACTGTTGCCTCGTTAAATAACTGTCTCCTTCGATAGTAGTCTTGGTTGCAAGTGTGACTACCAATGTGGAGATCTCGGGTTCGATTCCCGGATCGAATACTACTAAATTTTCTAATTTAGATTTTCTCGTAGTGGTTCGGAGTCTGGATACGTGCCCGGTGTATTACAATAGACTCCCCGCCTATTCTACTATATTGTATAGTGGGACGTAACAGTAACCGGTGAAACGTGGAAATGTTCTGCATTCCTCTGCCTACTTTTTCGGGGATTAGAGGCGTGAAGTTACACTATTTCAAATATTATTTGAATAATCTTTAGCTTCACAACACATGTACGTAAATTAAAAAGCAGCATATCTCTAAGATTCTGAAATAAATAATTTATAGAGCTTAAATGGTTATTTGCATATTACCAAAACTTCAAGAAGCTTTTAAAAATGTTTTCTATTTTTACGTTAGAACTAATCTCTCATATGATCTTGCATATGATTTGTATCGAATGTGAATGAATTTGAAAATTTATCAGAGATTTAGTTAGTGGAGACACAAAGATAAATGAACTAATCAATCAAACCTAACTAGGTACGTCGTTTTTAAGCAGGCAATGCATACCAATCGTGAGTTTTTGCCAAATCAAACATGCGTAAGTATTGAAATTTTGTATTACATTACGTATTTTATTGCATGTGTTGTATTTTACTTTGGTATTACATTTTTGATTGTTCTCACAATTGTAAACAGTTGTCCCACGCGGTATCACGTTTCCACTGTACATACCGACAATTGCGTCATTGAACGATATTCTATCTATGTGTTTTTTATTATTATATTTTAACGCTCAAAGAGCGCCGCAGTGATTATAGAACTGTAATTAATACGTATTTTCAGTTTTTATAAAAGCCACGTGTGACCGAGTCACGATGTGTGAAACATTTCGCACGCATTGGAGCGTGGCCTTTGTCGGCGTTTGGGGGACACAGATTAGATGGTGCCAGATGTACCACTGTGCTGTTAAATGTTCAAAGAATTGTTCTAGTGACGGAAATGGTAGATTCGACAAATATAATACATTAACATTGGAATATGTCAGTACCATCTGATTATAAGCACTAATTGGATCATTAGGCCTGAAGAGAGACTTCTATGGTAAGCAGAAGGCTAATAAAGTACTTATTAATTGTATAAAATAGAACGAATATTTTCGCTCGTCGCACTTGTTTGTTCAGGCTGGTTTTTGAATCCATCATCGCCGTTCTGTAGTCAGGTTCATCGACCACTAAACTAAAGGACCAACGTGGATTGGAGTTCAATATTTTATTTATTCTCCAGTCAAATTCATTATAATTTTCTCTCGGTGGTATCCACGAGTTAGTGTTTGATGAAAAAAGTTTTCCAGTGGAAAAGTTCTTTCAATTATAATTGATAACATTCAAATGGACAATATAGAGTGGAATATAAAATCTTAGAAATCTCCATATTGTTATATATAGAAAGTAAAATGGAAATATTTTTAATAAGTTTTGGTAAAGAACACATTTGATTCCTGTTTCTTCATACTCAAGTGACACTTTCCAATAACTGCTATGTTATCGGCTATTAGGTACATTGAATATTGGTTGATCGTCAACCAACCTTTCATGGTTTCGCTGTACGTCACAGGTTTTCTCTCCGATTGGGTAGAATTAAACATCGTCTGCCACGCTGGTAGACGTACAGTCAGACAAATAAGGGAAAGGACATTTTAATTTTTAGTCTATGACGAGCAGAAAGCGACTGACACACGCGCATCACTCATCTATGCGACACGGTAGCCTGGTGCCGCAAAAACGTATGCCGCCGGCCATCCGCAGAAAAACCGTCAGGGGCGGCGGGTTCGAACTGATTGTGGACGAAGCGCCCGAAATGACATGATGGACGTCATAATTCTATCAATCGTGCGCTGCCTTCATTATGGAGCAGAGTTTTTTGTTTCGCATGAGACAGAAATGTCTGCGAAATTACCATGGAAAAGTTTTTGGCGTATTAGCAATGTATTCATTACGTTATTATGTGCAAAGTGATAATGTTTCTGTTTTTTGGAATTTTGAGATTTAATTTTTCTGTTTTTAGTTACAAATAAATATGTATCGTTCACGAAAAAAAAATGTAAATATAGAACAAAATTTACTATTCTGTTCAAACATTTTCGAAACATTAATAGTGAATGTAGTTGCAATTAATTAATTTTTTTCTTCAATCATTATCAATTATTTTTATCGACATGTTTATTAAAATTTTCATCACATTTTTTAAATAAATGAATGAAACAAAATACGTCCATTTCATTATTGGGATACAATGATAATGACAAAAACAGCTTCTGTTCATCTGCTTTGACCACTTCCAACTATTTATACAATTATAAATACGTATTTAGTTACACATATAGGTATCTCATGACAATACTTTATTCTTAGAGCGACATTACATAAACGACATGCCGCATGTTTTAATACAAAGCACGGCCGCATAAAGGTTAAAAAAACTTTTTGAAATCTTTTTTGTCCACGAAATTGTCACCATATGGCGACCGGAGACAACAGTGGAAGACAAAACGAGATAATAATCGAAGCCAGTTGGTAGAGCGACTTGTAAACCTCCCATTATTCTTTTCAAACTATTTCTCTTTGTTTTATGACCCAACTAGAACGATATTTTGTGTCAAGTATGATTACACTGGCAGTTGAAATATATTTTTTTTGTCGGTTTTGTTGCTAAACATTTGCAATGAAATTCAACTTCCAGGTATCGATGGCTAAAGACTATATCTAACAAATTAATTATTAAGCCTGCTAGACATACTTATATTTTTTCGAGATTGCCCAACTTGTTTTGGACTTATACGAAGTCCTTCCTCATAAACTCCCGTTGATTGCAGCCGAGTCTAGCCGGCTTAATAATTAACTATGTGTAACACTCACGAAACATTTAACAACACTATATCTTAAGCTTTATCGATTTTAACCTGTAACATATAATTTGAAAAATACACTTCGAAAATGTAAGGACTTACTAGAACCTCGAACCAAAACCCTCAAAAATCTTAACTAAAATGTAAACGTATGGCTAACGGCCGCCATACTTTAAAATATCTTTTACATTAAAAGTAAACACAATCCAGCGCTAACTAGGTTTATAGTAACCTCGTATGTATATATTGCACAAGTAATTTTGTCTGTTCATCCTTTTTGCGTTATCTCTGTCCGAGAGCCGTAACGAGCTTAAACATACACTAATACGCCCGACGAGGAAATAAAACCTAAAAAACCGCAGTCCTTTAAAAATACTCTCGCAATCTCTGTCTGTTCCGCATTCTGACCGCACTTGGTTTGGCCAAGAGTAAGAACCGCTTTAAAATATACTAGACTTTCAATCGAAAAAAACTCCTCTTTATTGTAACCGTAAGCGTAGGAAACGTATACATGTGTAAATGTGATGTTTTTTTAAAATTAGTTTTAATGACAACTTTTGAGGGTAGTTGAAAAATTCTGCAAGTATACTCTCAATTCAAATATCTATAGTACAAACATTAAGTCTTAGTCTTACACAATATTTCGCCCACTGTACAACGCTGCATTTTTGCGTCTTTCATTTTGTATAGTGCATTATTTGATGTTAGAGAAAGAAGGACAGCCTTCTTTAAAAAAATGTTCTTTTATTAAATATATTTTAAATCTTAAATATCTTGGAACATCTCCACACACGGCCATCTGATCCCAAAGTAAGCGTCACGATCTTGTGTGTTATGGTAAACAGGCGGCTGATAAACTACATATATTCACATAAATATATACTTAAATAGTATTTTTTTTTGCATCCAGACACAGAAAAAATACTTGTGATCATTACACAAATAGTTATTCTGGATGGGAATCGAACCCACGACCCCCGGCGCTACAATCAGTTTCACTAACCGTTGCACCAACAGTCCTGTCAATTTATTATTTCCTATTTCAGCTTAACTCTCATGACTTTCCTTAGTAGTACGGCTAGTGTTTGGTCGTATTCGAGATATGGCGTTATTTATTTTTTAGTAAACTCAAAGGATGAAATGGCGTTTCTAAATTAATATATTTTATATACTTATCTACTAGTGGAAATAAATGAAGCTAATTACAATATTATTACATAGCAAATAAAATGTGGACGAAAGTACTTTCTTACATTAATTTCCTTAATTGACAAAGTTACGATAATCTATGAAGTTTGATGAATTTCATCATCAAACCAACCAACCAACAAATTCCGAACCATCAGAATTACAGAACTGAGATAATTCCTGGCATTGGGCACAATTATCTACGCCAATGTGATGATTGGATGAGCGGTACTACCGTTGCTGAATTTTAACAGATTAATAATAGATTAAGTTTAATAACACGTTAAGTTTAATAATAGGTTAAGATTAATAATAAATAGCTTGGGATATTCCCATACAGCCATCTGATCTTAAACCAAGAAGATCTTGCGGTAACCATACGATATACTATATACATTGATAGTGTTAATTTATGTAAATACATATATAATTATATTATTTTTTACACCCATACGTAGAACACGCTTATTAAACAAATGTCCGACCCCGCACCCATCCTTTAACCGTCCAGCTTATTAACCACTGGAATAAGACGTCAGACAACCACGGTCAAATGGTTCTATATAAATAATATGAAACATTTATGTGTAATATTACGTATGTATTTTTAAAAGTAAGTACATCCGTGAATTTCCAAGATTCATGTTTTTGGTTCTTTAAGTAATCAATATGTACAACTAACAAACAGCGAATAATAGGAGGCATATCAAAATGAAACATTTACATGTAGACTAGGCATTAATGAAACTATTAGACTGCCTCGTTGGTCGTGTTGGTTGCAAGTGCGACTGCCGATCGGGAGGTCCCGGTTTCGATTGCCGGGTCGAACACTACAAAGTTTTGTAATTTAGATTTTCTATTAGTGATTCGGAGTCTGGAAATGTACCTGATGCATAGCAATAGACTCATCACCTATTCCATAATGGGACGTAAACGTAACTGGTGAATCGTGAGGATGTTCTGTATTCCTCAGCCTACCTCTTCGGGGATTACAGGCGTGAAGTTACGTTACGTATTAAAAGTAAATATACTATTAAAGTCCCTATATTACAAGGCGTAATCAAGTTATGATCTAATATTGCAAAAATACTCAACATTTGCTACTGTCAGGTTTATATATGTTAATCCAAAGGGATTTTTAAAACAAAACAGAAAGAGTTGAAGGATATCGCTCCAGGCGAGATCGATCATTTCAATTTTGCCAAGAAAACTCTGATCCCATTAATCGGGATATACTGTTCCAATCTGTTTCCGAATAAAATACATCGAAATTGAAGATTTCCATTAACAATATTTTAGTTTCGTCCCTTCTTGCAAATCCGGTAAAGAAATTGGGAACTTGTCATCGCTGTATCGAAACTCGAAGTTTGTCTCTACAAAAACCTAAATTATGTTTCAAGCGATTGAAAACATTATTTTAGCATTACAAGAACCTCAGCCACAAATATAATGAAATATCTAATAACAAATACAAATCTACAAGAAAGAAAGAACTTTTTACTTAGGTGAAGAGCAACACACCACATTGAGACAATAGGTAATGCAGGAAGGAGAGGAATTCGGATTCGTCTCAGCACACGCCGTCGTGAACACGCAACGCGTATTAGACGCAGCC
>DWEI01004859.1:0-11296 GCA_018245875.1 Mysoria ambigua
GTAGCTATATACAAACCTGTGCTGGCGCAACCTCTGACGCTACTTGAAAATATTTATTCAAGAAACTGGCAACTTTTTGGAAATCTACTTTAATAGTCCTTTCGTATATAAATGGCGATAGAAACTTTGTTGAAAACTATAGGCTTTCCAGTACTGGCAAAAGTTTTTGAGCAGTTACCCTATCCCATTTTAACTTGGTATTTGAAACCATTGACCGACCCTCGTCAGCATGGCTTCATGAGAGCAAAGTCTACTTTAACGAATCTCACATATTTCCCTAATACTGGATCCTCAGAACTTAATAGCTGGCCGCGTAAATCATAAAATATTAATTCAGATATTGTAAGTCGTGTATGAATTCGACTTCCAAGTTCTATTAGAAATTTCTACTATAAAATTAAATTACGTTATAAAATAAAACTATGTTACAAAAAGCCAAAATAGTACACAATCCGGAAATGGAAACCAGGACCTCTAAATCATTAGTTGCATTTGCAACCATTTAACCAACAAGACAATGAAAACTAGTAAAAGTGCTTTTCGAAGTTGTAAATATTTAAGAATTGGAAAAGTACGATAATATACATATAAGCACCCATACTTGATTCGGGATACTAACACGGTATTTTCTTATATCTATGTTTTTTTTCTTTTGTTAATGAATGATGACAAGAGTGTTAACAACATAAGTATGATTCGGAATTCATATAGATCTCCTCTCTAAGTCAATTCACGACAATACACGAAGTCAAACAGGGTTTACGGATTTCCAGGGCCGTTAGACATCGGAGAAGCCAAACAACTAGCTGTAATAGTTCCACAGGCTATTACCGTTGAAGCTTTTTTTACGAGGGGTAATCGGAGTAAGCAGTCTTATCTTTCTCAAGTTCGTAGTTTGTAAGGTTTGTTGTCTGCCTCGGGTCTGCTTGCCGTGCTGTTCAAATTCAAATTATTTATTAGTTGGCGCAAAATTAGTGTAGATATTGCCTAAAATTCTTTCAATACTCGTGACACACATAGTTTTCAATACTCGCACACACATAGCTCATGGCACGAAAGGTCTTTAAACTTTACCGGTTGGTGTTTCACTTTTGTTAGATTTTTATATCGAATAGCCTCCGTAGAGGCCTTAACACTTGTACAGTACTCTGATCCACCAGAGGTCATATGTTCAAACACGACGAATTACAGCATTATTGGACTTGATTTACTGTGCCAGTTCCATACGCGGCAGAATTGTTTTACACCGGATTATTCTATGAATAAGTAAATGGCAAAATGAGGCTCGGAGGTTGACAATAAAGACAACCTTAAAAGAGCAGGATGAAACATTTCCTAGAATGCAAAAAGCATTCAGCGACAATGGAAGTGGCCGGCAGGACGACACAGGACAATAAGTCGACAAACAAAAGCCAGCGGACGATGCGCGACTCGCATTGCAATAGCACCACACTCGCATGTCCGGAGCACACGCGCTATATTCCAGCTATCAATATATGGTCACCCATCATATAAGAATATCTTGAATTATTTTATAGTTTCGGTAAATTACAATTTAACCGTGTGCCACAAGAAATGCGACATTTAGCTACAATGACTTTGTCAGGTATTAAAATTATAAAATTTTACTAACTTTAGCATAAATGTAAAAAAATATTTTTTTTATCTATAAAATTGATTTATAGGTTATGCATTGATATGAAATTCTAGCTATTATTATTTCGATTATATTATGATTTCGATTATAAATTGACAAACATTAATTATTAAAATAATGATATTGAAAGTTATAATGATAAAATAGGTATTAAAATACTTAAAGGTAAATTATGCAGAAAACTTCATTTGTATAATGAAACATGTATATCAAAAGTACACAAGTGTCCGCAACTAGTGACACAGACTCATAAGCATACGCTTATATTAAATCGAAAGCTTTGCCCGGTTACCCGGACCCAGACAGACCCAGATTGTTTACCCAGACTGGCGATCCGTTCGACGCTCACGCCAGATGCCAGGGGTCATGTCGTGTCATATCCCGTGCGTGGCTAAATTCTGGGCTAAAACCATTTAGGGATTTATTATAGAATGTGTTTGTCATCGACACGCTAAGAACAAGATATCCCATAATAAAACAACATTTTATTGCTGTGTTTTAAGAACCTATATTAAACCTATTAACGCTTATCAAACCCAATACTGTTCCAAATGCAATATTCAAGTACAGTATTGATACCATTCGGGCCACACGCACATAGTCAGCGGTGGGTGAGGTCGCGGTTCGCATAGCAAGCAGACGATCACTCCTTCTATGCTGATGGACGTGACACATAACGCTATAAATGAATTATTCTAATCTTTTTATTCGCGCCAACCCGCCTTCCATAACTCTATCGAAATTAATAAATATGCACAGAGAACGTCAATTGAATTTGCTGTGGGCACATACACCTGCAGGAACCGTTGCTCCGCTAGTCACAGTATAGGTGGGAAGGAACCGAATACAAGGAATGACCTCCGAGTTCAGTATAGATTGGTTCAAATAAAAACAGATCAAGATATGCTTTCGTTAGTGACAGTTCTTTAAAACTATTTAGGCCGCAATTAGGTTAATTTGAAATAAAAAAATACTGCCCGTAATAAAACCGCCAAAAATGACTCAAAAAATTATGATATATATGAGATATTTGAGGGACACATAAGTTGATCTATATTGTCTGCGAATAGAAGTTTGGTATATTTGCAGCTCGAAAGTCGAATTGTTTAAAACCGGACTATAAAATTAATATTATCCATGAATATTCCCAATTGTACGGACACATTAAATCTCCTACTTACACGAGCATCGCATCTCAGCAGATCGATTCTTTCCGCTGTATAAAATGACGAACGTTTGCCACAAAGGGTTAATATACCCGGTGACGTCAAGCGACCCCACTGTTAATTAAGACGTTTATTCGCGATCGGGCAGTTGACCTGTTAACAAAGAATAAGTCATTTTAGCTCGAGACAAAAACAAATGGAATGCTACTGAGACACCAGCTAATGAACACTGGCGTCGATCGACCCTCCGAGAGCTCTCAGCTTTTGACACGAGTTTCCTTTCTTGGACATTAGTATACTCTGTTTAAAAATGTAACAACACGCCTGCAGTCTCCGAAGAGATAGGCAGAGGAGTATAGGACCCTTTCATTCTCACCAGTTAGTGAACCTGACCGTTGCGGGGGCCGCGGGTTCGTGGGTCCGGGGGTCCTGGGTTCGATTCCCACCAAGAATAAAATATTTGTGTGATAAGCAAAAGTGTTTGTTCTGTGTCTGGGTGTAAAAAAAATATCTATTTAAGTATATATTCATAGGTATATATGTAGTTTATCAGCCGCCTGGTTACCATACCACAAGCTCTCTCGCCGCTTAGTTTGGGATCAGATGGCCGTGTCTGGAGATGTACCAAGATATTTATTATTATTATTATCGAATTGGTGGTGACTCTAATACCAGACGGCGGGCACATATCCAGACTGCAAACCACGATTAGAAAAATCTAATAGTATCCAATTCGGGATTTGAATCTAGAACTTCTCGATTGACAGTCGCACTTGCACCTAACACGACCACCGAGGTAATCACAGTTTTTATTCTGTGGCAATGTCAACCATTTACAGCCATATAATAATTATAAATTATTTATGACAAACTCAGTAAAACTAATATCTACGCATTGTTCTCGAAAGGTATAGCAAAATCGCAAACAATGAAAAATTAAAAAATTCTGACAGTACAAAGTTAAGTTGTACCTACGTTCGGACTGGCTCTCCTGCGAGCAGTGTGATGCAGCAGTGACTCACCGGAGATCGTCAACATGTGTAGAGAGCACGTTACGATCGAGGACGACCGACACTTGTACTGGAGCTCTCCGTCGTGGTTTCTCTCGGACATGATCCATTTATTATCGAGCGGCTGAGCGTTGATGTCGTCGCTTGTTTACTCCCCGCAATGATTGTGCCATATTGGGTCTCAAGTTCAGCGTCCAGTATTACGCAGACCGTAAAATGCCGGTGTTTACTTCTTTCTTGAACCCTTATGGTTTTCGATCTCGCTTCGTTGGTCGTGTATTGTGATAACAGATAAGGATATACCGATGGAGTTGTTTAATTTATTTTATTATTAGAAGATAAACCAAAGTAACAAAATTAAATGGTTGAACAGTATTTGAGTCACACCGATTGTAGCATCGAGTAAAACAGGGAGAGTTGACCTCGCGAAGGCTCTTCTATGTGAATACTAATGACCTCTCGGTTCGATTCAGCAGCATGCGTGTAAGAAATTGATTTGGCCGTGTCTCCTTCAATAATACTATATACGTAGACGGCATAGCACTTTAGTTTCTCTTGCAAGTGCAATCGGCTTTAGAGAGCTAGAGAGAATGGGGCCTTTCATATAACGAAATGTAAACGAATATATAATTTTTAAGCCGCTAATAAGTATCCTAAATCTAAACTAAAAACCTTAAATTATTTAAATCTCATACTAGTACATTACTTTTAATACCTAGGATATTTTTTAATTGTAACGATTTTACATGAAGAGGGAGCGTAAGGCGTCGGTGATTAAAGGTAATGTTGGCCTGTAAATTTGCCCATTGCTCAGACTAAGTCAAATGATATACATGCAATTTGAAAAATTAAGTATATATAATTCGAACCTTGATATGAATGTAACTTGGCTTTGAAAAAAATTAAAGCTTACGATCAGGATCAGCAAGTCAGCAGCAGTAAACAGTGATGACCTAGTTAGTGGTTTGTAAATTCAGCATTTATAAAATATGCGTTTTAATATCGAACAACACATAAATGAGGGACTTTAAGGCAGGTGAAGTTTGCTTAACTAGTGAAACATGGAAGTGTTCTGCATTCCTCTGCCTACCTCTTGGGGATTACAGATGTGATGTTACGTTTTGAAGTTTGCCATAACGTTCTTATTTAGTGTGGGGGAATGGCTTCAACTCTGAGAGGAGATCCGTGTCCGGTGGAATGTTAGACCGGCCAGGGTCCGTACGCGGGCGGACCGGGCGCTACATACGGTAAAACGCTACGTGGTCTGCGTAACTATACAAAAATGTTTCTAGGACCACGTTAGGCCATCGCGGTTTATGTAGTGTTATGCTTACGAAATACTTGCGTGAACTCAGGAACAGTTGGATGCTTAATAAATGAATGCGAGAAAGCCACTACATTATCATGAAGTGTTGCTTATGATGTACATACATCTGTAGAGAGCATTAATGCACGGACGATACTGTGACCGAAGTATTCTTAGTCCGGTGGGGTCCTCTGCATAGGGTCCTCCCCGCCATTTATTAACAGCTTTATTTTGTTTTTGAATCTCGAATATCAAGCCCACTACTACTAGATAGCTCGTTGTTGTACGACTATAAATGATCGGTTCATTTTTCGTAAGCATACCGTTGTGGTTGTTCTGAATACTGGACTTCAAATTGTATTCCTCGGTAACAAAATACATTTTCTCACCGAGCTCATTGTGTAGCACAAGTGCAAGTACGTTAGCTACTGAGAAACAATCATTGGTGTGCTGACCGTCCTGATCGCAAGTTTGTTCGCTTTAATGATTTTACCATTTTGTCACCCGTAAATCACACTAATAAACATATGTAAAGAATGTCGTCGTAGTATTCAACAGCTCCGCGCGCTGTCCGCGCAAAGCTGACGTTTTTGCTTATTCCGCAATACTACAAACTAGATAGGACATCGGGTAACGTTAAATCGAAATTGTTATTCAACTGGATAAAATACATCACCACAATAAACAATAAACCGGGTGAAGCACAAGGAACAAATTTAAATGAAAGTTAAGTCCTAGACTTCCTAGACTTGAAAAATTTTTAATCTCATGGACAAACGACATATTGATGTAGTTACCTACTACTTACATGCACAGCAGCTCGGAACTCAGATTTCCTCATTAATCGTTTATTGTGGCACAAGGTCAACTATTTTATTTACAGTATGTACTTATGTGGTATGTTAGGATAATGCAAAATAAACACTTGTTTAATGACAAGGTATCATCATTATACAAGAAAGATATTTAAAATATTCAGCGGCATATGTACAATTTTCTTACATAGCTATTAGCTAGAGCACATCGACCACAACACTTCCCCCGATCATACCACCATCATACAAGAATATAGATATTTTAGATATTTTTTTGCGTCTAGATCAGTGTTTCACAGTGTGGGCCGCACGCCCCACTGTGGGGAGCAATTTGATAATAAGAGGCAATTCGAAAATGAACTCGACATTTGAATTTCGCATTTTCATTTGATAAAAAACTGTTTTGAAATGTTACCGTGTTTGTTTACAATTTCACAGTAATCTTTTCCTAGAACCTATCATTTGTTTCTTAAGTCAACAAATCAAATTTTTATTTAAAAAACTAAATATATTACATAGAGCGTAGAGTGGAGATATTTTTTTAGAAACATTAAGATGAGGCATTGCACAAAAAAGCTTGGCAAACTTTGGTCTATATCCATCAATACATTGATATATCATAAAATTATACGCTAAGCATAACTTACCCGAAACCGCCGCTTGCCGTCCACGCTTCCTTCCACATTTCCAAAACTTCATAGCTTCCGAGAACGAGGCCCGCTTATAGAAGACGACACCGCGCGCGGCCGCCGGGACAAGTCGCCATCGCCACACTGCCCGTGCGCGGACGAGACAATGAGCTTTGTTTACAAACGGACGGTGCGACGAATTTAATAGACGGTCGACGCGGCGCCACGAGAGCGGCGACCGCACTCTCCGCCAGGCAGCCTGCCGTACAGAGGAGGGCGTGGGCGGCTCGGCCAGCGCGGACTGGGAGCCCACTCTAATAAAATCCAGTTTGAACATTTACGGCCAATTTAGAACGATTCCACAATTGCAAATTCAATTACCCATATCCGTTAAAATTAAACACAGAATAGCGTAAAAAACTTTTATTTCTATCACATCATGTTGTTCTACGTGAAAATTTTGGAACATCGATACTCAATGTCATGCTAACGGCGAGTCACGACTCGAAGCAAACCCCGAGTGTCCTTCTCATTGCCCGTTACGAAAGTGACATACAATTAAAACGCAGCTATGGATTCTTTCCATTGTTCAAAATGTAAACAAGTACAGTCAATTATGTTTCTTTAAATTTACAGCTGCAAAACATTCATGATTCAATACATACATGCTTATTAATGAAATACAGTTCCATTACAACTTTTCCTTAATATTTTTAGCTTAATATTTTTCCTTACATTTTCCTTAATAATCGGACCAGTTCGCTTTTCGATAAACGACAGAGGGCACTTGGGCCGGCGCGCGCACGTCCAGCGCGAGGTGCGGGCCGGGCTCCGCCGCGGCCGCCGTCGCCGGGGCCGAGCGGGCGGTCGCCAATGTATGGCTCAATACTAATCGATACATGTATTTAGTTGACGAATCGACCGGGGAACAAAGCGAAGGTGAAGTTGCATCTTCATCTATACCGAATTACGTGCATTTCCGTAACACACAAATATAAATATGTACTTAAGCTGGTCTCATGAGATGTCTCACGGCCCGGCGCGCGCCGCGCGGGGCCGCTCCGGGCCGCGCCTGCTCCGAGCCTCCCCAGCTATTGCACTACAAAAATACACGGTCAAAGCACACTTCTAGGCACGTTTCTGTTCTCGCTATATTTATATTGATTATGAATACACACTTAATACAAATTTATATCAATTACATCTAAATTAGATCAATACAATGGAGATTTAGATTTGCGTCCTGTCGTCCGTTATATTCCATTGCCATAATATATTTTTGTATGAAAATACAGATTTCCAGTACATATAACATATAGTACTACTATTGTATAAAACTAAGCATTTCAGAAATTGATTTGTCTTGAAAAATGTAGGCACACATATGATTTATTACAGTTTGTCGTTACTCTGTCTTAATGAGATAGGTGGCATCCAACACCATTCATTGATGACGGGCATTTTTAAAAGGAATCATTTGAGCAAGACGTATTCAGTCACAGGGGGACCGGGAGTGCGTGCGACACGTGGCAGTCATCGCAAAGGATTTCTTGTAGATTAGACGAGAAGCAAAGCGGCCTGCGGGCGGAGCCGCCGCGGGCCGGACGCGGGCCCACACGAACCCTGCGGAGCCGCCCGCCCCGTCCGCACCAACACCATTTCCACATAGTTTAATGGAAACTGCGACCTACACTTCACGTAGATAAGTTAAACAGTTTACCGAATGTGAATATTGTGTGTACCACGTGCAAATAAGTCAAGAAACTATGTAGCACAGGTACATATTTCAAATTGTCGACTTGTTCAATGAACCGGGTTCATCTCATTGTACTCATGGACTGTCCGGCCATGGCTCTCGTGCATCATTAAAAGTGAATTTGGGTCCCCTGCGAGCGCCGGCAGCGGCGGCCGCGCGGCCTCACACCGCCGCGTCAGCGATGCGTCGACGGCTCCAGTTGTACATTTATTTCTTAAATAGTGAAACATTTCATTTTAATATATTATTTTCACTTCAGTGACATTAAAATTGATGACAAAAATCATTTCTTTCGTAACAAAATGATTGAATTAAAGCTCTACATGTAAATAATGCCTGATAACATTTACTATATACTTGATTCATCGTATATTTGGCGGGCCCCAGCCGGCGCGCGCCAGCCCGCCGCGGGGGCGGGGCGGGGCCGGGGCGGGGCGGGGCGGGGCGGGGCGGCGCGCCGAGCCGTGCGTGCTGTGGACGCGGTCGTCACGTCGCGGCAACAACGACGACGTCTCACTGACGGCCGTGTCCGTTCCAGAGCCCTGATATGTACGAAGATACAAGGGACAGCCGCGACCTCTGACTACAACAGCAGTACGAGGATCCTAAAATACATTCTAATTCTCTTACATGAGACAACCAATATTATAATCGCACACCGCATCTTTCACGAACTCCACTACATATTTGAAGGCACTGCTTTCTTTACACTGAACGGAACAATTAAAACCGTTGCGGGGTGTCGCGACGAGCAAATAATGGTAGATATGTAACTAACTATTGAAAGGTAATTTGGACGAAATAAAAACGTTCCGACACCCCTCGAGCTGCACACCTACCCCACGAGAGCACGGTCGGGGGAGGGCGCCGCGCGCGGCGGAGGACGTCGATACAAAAATACAGCAAACGAACCTGCACAGTTTTCCGAAACACCTTCGAACGATAAGTATAAAATAAACTACATAGCTAGTGCTAATATAAATTGTGTAAATATGATTAATTTTATACTTACATTAGTCGTTAAAATCAGTTATCGACCAATACTGAAAAGGTACCTAAATAACCTTACTAAATTATTGCCAACGTTACATGAGGCTCCTCGTCCACGACGCCGACGCTCGTCAGTGGCGGTACCACGCGCCCTGCACGCGCGTCTGGAAGTGCGACACGGGCGTCACCAGGTAGGCCTGCTGCGGCTGCTGCACCACGGCCAGCGGGATCACCTGCTGCGCCATCTCCACGGGCGGCCCGCCCTCCTCGGCCACGCCCAGCGGCTGCACGCAGTGCTGCTGCGACACCTGCTGCACGCCGCCCACCTGCTGCGTCAGCACCTGTTGATGCTGGCTCACTTGCGGAACCAGCATCTGTTGCTGCATCTGCGGCTGCTGCTGCTGCTGCTGCTGGTGTATAACCACGTGGGGCCCCTGGCTCTGCATTTGTTGGTGCTGTTGAACTTGGACTTGTTGAACTTGCTGCTGTTGCTGCTGCTGCTGCTGCTGTTGCTGAACTTGTTGTTGTTGCTGTTGTTGTGCCTGCTGCTGCGCCTGCTGTTCCCTCTCGTGCTCCTCCTTCTTTTTAGCCTCCATAGCTGCCTTTTTAGCTTCCGCCTTTTCCTTCTCTTGCTGTATTCTAACAGGATCTTTATTTTTATCATAACTCATACACTTTCCACTGCGGAATGGGACCATGTCTTTTGGGATATCTTGTTTCTTTGTAGCGAATTTTACATGTGGGAATTGGTCCTTCATGAAAGCACGAAAAGTGGAGTAACCCATAAGCTTAACTCCCGGCTCCAATATTTCGCCATACTCTTTATAAGCCTCGAACAGATGCTTCCTAGAATCGCCTTGAATGATAACAGTCTTACTAGCCTTTTTGCCGTCACCAGAAGGCTGAACGTCTTTGGGAGAGCTCGCGTGTTGCTTCAAGTACTCCTTGAGGAAGTTGGTGGCGTGCTTGTAGATGTCTAAGGTGAAGGTGTTGTAGGGCTTCTTGCCCACGTTGCCGTGGATGCGCGGCGCCACGCCGTGCGTCATCACGTGCTGCCGGATGCGCTTCAGCTGATAGTGCGTGACATTCTCTAGGTATAAAAATGCTTCCAAGCAAACCTTCCTGCCCTGATATACGTAGCAAGCCCTCAGTCTCCTCCTGACCTTGTGGCGCGACGTCTCCGCCGGGTTGGCTAGGCTCGCCATGGTGATGCCCATCAGATACATATCGTGTTCGCTCTTAGTTAATTCTGCAATATTCAGTCTGTGACGATATACTGCTTCTGGGTTCAGCCCACGATAGCAATTGTCTTTACAGTCACAACCTCTTTTTAATCGGTCTTTGACCTGAAATACAAAAATAACGATAGATATTATAGTTAATATAATTAATAGAGGAGGATTATTAAACTACCATGGTTGTTATTTTTATGTTTAAATAAAATTCATAAGTTGCAAATTTGTATTCAGGTGTATGGTACAGAGGAATCATGATATATAATATTGGCAAATAAAAAGTGTGCTGCCAACTCTACTGTCAGGACAATTGCTGTTTTTCACAAGCAATATCTTTTATACCATAAAAAGACAATTTTAATGAACAAAGATATGAATAGTATTAGATATCAGTGTGTATGCTTGTACAGTGAGAATCCTTGGCCTCAGACACCAATCAACTGACACAAAAGTATGAATTATGAGATCTGCATTAATATCAATAATTCATAATGATATATATATTAAATATGACTGCCCTGTTGGTCGTGTTGGTTGCGGGTGCGACTGCCGATCGAGAGGCCCCGGGTTAGATTCCCGGGTCGAGCACTACAAAATTTTGTAATTTAGATTTTCTAGTTAGTGGTTTGGAGTCTGGATATGTGCCCGATGCATGACAATAGTCTCACCACCTATTACATAGTGGGATGTAAACGTAACCGGTGAATCGTGGGAATGTTCTGCATTCTTCTG
>DWEI01004860.1:0-11296 GCA_018245875.1 Mysoria ambigua
GTACAGATGAATGTAGATAAAAAAATTCAGTTAGTGAATTAAGGTAATGGTATTGGGCGTTTAATCACATTGATGATATAAATTCAATCTTTATTAGTATCAATCCAACCTACTGCGTTGTATCCGTCTGGTATCTCAATGTACGTATAAAGGGGACGCGCCTCTCCTTCGGCAATAAAGAGACCATTTAATCGAAGCTTATCTGGCCGGAAGCATTCATTAGATGATTGCGACGTTACTACTGGACTCTTTTCTGAGAACTCCACCCATTTAGTTATTGTGGTTAGTATAAATACTTTAACCGACTCGCAGTTGATGGAGAAAATGTCTTTTGTATTGTATAAAATATTATACAATATAACGATTTAGTTTAATGGACCCTAATAACTTAACATATCGAACTTTATTCACATAAAAAAGCTAAAAATTGAATAAAAAAACGTAACATGTACTTTCCTGTAATCACTGAAAATGTAAGCACAGGATATATTCTCACTTTTCACCAGTTACGTTTACGTCCCACTATGTAATAGACAGTTAGCCTATTGCCATACATAGGGCAAAAATCCAGCCTTCGAATTAATACCAGCAAATAAAAATTAGAAAAATCAGATAGTGTCCGACCCAGTATTTGGACTTAAGACCTCTTGATTTTCAGTTGCGCTTGTAAACAACACGATGAACGAGACAGTCAAAAGACAGTGTATGAATAAGACAAAAATATACGCGTAAAATCCGATATGAAAACAGGTAATGTAGATCTCGGGCGTAAATCGAGTTACGAGGAGATACATCGGGAAGCAGCGCGTACAAGGGCAGACCCGTTTTGTAAATCAACCGTCCTAAGCTAACACTTGCGAACGTTCAAACATTGTGATAAGCAATAATCTTCGACTATAACAACTGTTACCAATTACCGCTTGTCTGGGGAAATGAAACATTGCCAACACCTAGACGTAACGCGGGAAACAAGAAACATTAACTCGTTAAGTGTAAAAATATGCAGGTTGCCGTAAAAGCTCGTGAAATGAAATTTAATAAAAAAGACTCATAATAAACCCCCGTGTATTAAACCTTGCTGGCTTAATTTATAACGCTGTATGCTTTATTTGACACAAATATATACATTTTATGGTATTTTTTATGAATTTATATGACACGTTACGTATTTTAAAGTTATTTAAAGGATAACCTTACAACGATAACAAAAACAAACAAAAAGACAATCTTACAACAAATTTACAACAATACTTTATAATTAATTGGACTTATATTGATCAATTGGAAGGCTTGATAATTGCATTATACCAAAACATATTTTATTTATATCATAAAATACCGAAATATCACGCCTGTAATCCCCGAAGGGGTAGGCAGAGGAATGCAGAACATTCCCACGTTTCAATAGTTACGTTTATGTCACACTATATTTGGTGAGCCTATTGCTCTACACCGGGCACATATCCTGTCTTCGAACCACTACTAGAAAATCTAAATTAGAAAATTTTGTAGTGTCCGATCCGGTAATCGAACCCGGGACCTGTTGAATGGCAGTCGCACTCGCACCACCACGACAAACGAGGCGGTTATCAAAGAAGAATTATTGTAACCTTGGGAATTAGAAATTGAGATTTATTTCAACATCATCCTGTTGCAGTGCACTGCTAGACGAAAGCCTACCTTTAGAAGTTATGCCCACAATCCCCACGCTGGGCACGCGGGTCGGGGAAAGCATAGCATAGGTTCCCGTACCGTCTTTGCTGCAGCCCATACGCGGCCAGGGCATATAGCTGTACCTAGACAAACCGCACCATAGCGCTGCCTACCAGCACCGGGCTTAGTCGCTTCTTACGAAACCATAAATTCCGACACAGAGTCGGGGAATGTATTATTACTCTTTAAATTTAAAAGATCAATAACGAAATCATTGGCCGTTATCATGCGGACCTAAGGTTTCATTATCATCGACAACCCGTCTGCCGGATATAGGATATAGGCCTCCCATTTTTACCTATAATCCCTAAAATGGACATGCGTGTTCGGGATCAGGATAAATAATTGGAGTGATTTATTCTAAAACATGTTGAAATACTCTTATATCGCGTTTAAAAAAGATCAATACAAAATATTGAAAAATGTGGCATAAGGTAAGCAGCGGAACAGTGGTGCATAGCAGCTCGGGCGGCCCGCGGCGCCGGCAGGTGGCTCAAATTACCGCATTTGTTACACGTTTACACGAAACTGTATCAATATTTCATGCGGATTTACACGCGCCGTCGTGCCTGCATTTACTCGCACGTATCGCGAAAAACGCTACTCCATCATCAATTACTTATCTAGGTTTTTTTTATATGAAGTACAGTACCTATTCGTTTCTTTCGTAATATCTCCTATCAATTTCTCTTATGGGTCACTTGGAAGAAATCGCTTTTGAACTGTACGGTCTCCCATTGTATACATTAATATTGTCTGTATTCATCATAATACTTTTCAACTTATGGTGTAAATAATAATGGATTTTCTATCTGCAATAAAATTGCACGTATGTAGTTATGTAATCATTACTTGGTCGAATAAATCATTACAGTTGGACACATGAAATTGATACTTAGGTAACGCCATGGCAAACATATGAATACTAACCTAATCTAGAGTTACTCATATCGTACTGAAAATTCTAATATCAATGCGTTGCCAGTAAATACGAACAATAATGGAAAGAAAACAATCAAACGAAAAATATTGTATATGAACATGTCCAACAGCAAATGATTATATGAAATTGAGAGAATCAAAAAAGAGTTTTAACAAGTATTAAGTGATCGCTGAGAACAAATATCCTATTAAGATATTTTCTATAATAATATTTCAATACAACTGCAGCTCCGAATCCCCACAATGACAACTCATTCAAACGTAAACGCGAACTACGAGTATTTCCATAAGAAAGGCATTGCAAAAGTTTTTCAATTTTCAAGTGACGCAGGTATGATGGAGAACTTTTGATTGGGACTCACAAAGCCAGTGGTTGTATTCACACTTGCTAAAAATATGAATGTTTGTAACTAAGCCCCACATGTGGTAGTATTACGCATATGAATAACCATAGTATTCCAAGAAAATACAAACTAAGTTATTGACATACCAAAATAAGCGTGACTGCTAATCTAGCCATTCTGGGTTCAAATCTCGGGTCAGTAACTACTGGGATTTTCTTACTTTGATTTTCTAGTAGTGTCTCGGAGTCCAGTTTTTTAAATTTATTTTTATTCAATTTTTCTATTTTAATAAATAAACGACAGAAAGTCTGATATATTTCCAATAGTATGTGTACATCAGCACAAATAGATAATTAAATACAGCATAAATATTAAAATGTTGTAGTATTATGTGCAAGTAATAATCGGGATGTCATTTACATACTTAAGTTTAAAAATTAATATCAAGTTATTAATAAGATTATACTGAAAAAGAAATGTCTATACTAGTATATGTTTGGGACACGACAGTCGCTCGCGAGAAGGATTTCTTTTAAATTGACAGATTTAGTTGTGAACAGAGGGTGCTGAGCACATTATGCAGCATCACGCGGCAGAGGCGGGGATCGGTGTCTGGAACAGAGGATCGAGTGGCGTGAGTACCGGAATTAAACGAAAAACACACTTTCAGCACTAAAATCGTGCTCGTGTTAAGAGAAGCATGCAGACATTTGAAATAATGAGCAATGTTGCCATCATTTTTTGTTTTTATTAATTGTTAATTTTCTGTTGTTTTATATATGTAAATTTTTTGTTGTTTTTATATCAATGATAGGACCTTTATTTAGGGTTTTTTTATTATATTAGAAAATCTAGTGAATTATCCTATAAACCGTTTTAGTACATGCATATGGCTTTGTCCATGGGCCGACCAGTTGAACGAATTAATAAAATACATATTTTTTAAATACAAGATAAATCAAGAGAAATAAAATTTCTCACATCTTCTACATGAATGCTGTTAAAACTTTATTGCAATGCGAGTGCTTTTCACGCTTTAAAATTGACAGGTAAATTGTTACATCGTGTATCGTTTTAAACAAAACAAATATAAAATATTTTTATTGCATATGATCCAGGTACATGCCTGTATTTTCAACAATAAAACTTAGAAGGGTATGAACATTTTCCGAAAGGGTATTTATTCGTGCCCTCATTTTCCTACTTCACTTGCTTCTAGGAAACAATCCTTGCAATTCCTGCGTGATACTGCATAATGTCATCCACATTCTATGTAATAATTCTAGAAAGATTATAAATAAGAAAGCAATTATTTACGACGCCATATAACATACTTATTGTAAGACCTCATCGCAATGATCTCTATTTATCATGATGATAAGTTCTCAAAAACGTATTTAAATTTAACACATGCAAGTATTATTTAATTTGAGCCTATGCTACTTTTTTGTCTACTCCTCGGGAAATATAGACGTGATGTTACGTTATGTATTATTTAATATTAATAATGGTAAATATTATATACTCTTTGATACTGTCTGAATAGTACAACTGGCGATGCATTTTTTTTAATTCCACTGCCGTCGCCCTATTCTATTTCAGGCAACAATCCCCACTCAATCCCCGCGTGATACTGCATAATGTAGTCCCTAAGCCTTCATTCTCGCGACTAAATCTATCAATTTTTAAAGAAATCTACGCGACTAAAATAATTGGATACGTAAGTACCTAACGCTTAGATGAATAATTCAAATGGAAATACTTCGTTACTCAGCTTTTCATAAATTTCGTTGAGAATTCATCCTTCAAAGCTTCTAAGAGGTAAATATGAAGCTTTGAATTAAGGAATTTAGCAAATTATAATAACTACATTGTACTTAGATCTCACAAGAGCAATCACAAAAATCATTGCTTTAATCAGAGTCATAACGACAAAATTAGTAGCTTCTTTTTTTAACTTCTTTTTTTTATTTTTTTATAGACAATTCGTCAGATATAACCTTAATAAAATTCTCATATAATTGAACACTTATATCTCATAGAGTTCGCTCACAAAGTCCGTCTGGCTGTTATCTAAAAAGTGCCGGCGTATGTCCCCGGAGGCTAGCATTTACCAACTCAATAAAACCGAAATGAAAATATTTGGTGTCGTCCAGTGAGATTTCATCGACGATCAAAGGCTTACAAAGCTATTGGACGACCGATTTGTTCTGTGTCATTCTTCCAATACATTTTTATACTATTTGTATATACAGATTTTTGAGGGAAAATAAATTTTCTGACATGTTAACACTATAGAAGTGGAAAAGGATATTTAAATAGGCCACAGCAATAAATACCGACAAAACTCCCCTCCTCCTCGTCCTGTCATGGCAAAAAAACCCAAGCCTTTATCAACCACATAAGAGGAGATATCAATGAAGTCATTGGTCGAGTCGAATATCTTTGGTTACAACATCCATTTGCTTCTAGTCATACGTAACATTTTCAAAAAAAAGGCTGTAATACAAATACGGTCACTATCAATCAAGTATTTGACGGTTTTGAATAAAATAAGATAAGTCAACTCAATAAAATACATTCCAATAACTCTCCGAATTACATTGCAATAGTATTACAATACACAATACAAGCAAACTATAGTTATAAACATTTTTAGCGGGAAACGCAAACGGTTAATTTTTGAGGGTCGGCAAAGAGTTGATGGAATAGATCACACAAATCCTCCTCAGCTTATCTGAAAAACGCCGGCGTGGTGTCCCCAGGGGCTCACATTTATCAGCCTTGTAAAACTGTGATGAAAACATTTGCTGATATGATTTCTTTGATATTCCACGAGCTTATTAGTAAATAATAAGTACGTATGAAATACGAATGTGATGTGTAATTAATCTTAAAACAACTGTTGAGACTGTTATCTAACTTAATTAACAATGATTTTGTAAAAGCTTCATGAAACTATTAAGACAAATTCATGAACAGAATAGGTATTAGTAACGAATACAATAGTGAGACGCTTTAGAAAGCACCATAAAGTACCCTAAGGTAAGGTAAGGTAAGGTAAACAAATGACATTAAAATCTTATACACTCACATCATGTTATAGTAAATAACACTGTAATCGCACGCAGGTTACCCTCAGAGCCTCGAAGTAAGAGGCAGTATTTCCAACAACTAAGTTATCATTAATCTGAGTCCCGCGAGCGTTTAATATTTATAGATAATCTTATGCGACTTAATACAGTGAACTCAACAAGTATTACATATTTGTATACTTAAAAGCTATTTTAGGTTGCCACAGAATTGGGAAACTTTATTGTTCTGCCTTTGAGGCAAATATTTAAAACAAATATTTAAAACATCGGTGCAACTGTTACATTTATCTCTATGGTAAATTCACATTTTGAAGTTCATAACAGTACAGTAACAAGTGAAAATATATTTTAATACTTAAAAGAATTTTTCGACATGTTGATTAGTTCGAAAGCCTTTATATCGCTCCAACTTCCAGTAATTACCATGTTGTAAAATATGTAAATATGCTTTCAACTATCATTGGTTCATGATAGAACGCTTTCGATTTAAATTATTGGTTAAATGTCTTTCTTGTATATTATAATTATTATTATATCAGCGCACTAGGCCACTTACGGTCTAAGCAGAGAACATAAAATACATTTATTTTTGCATATTTTCAAATAATACAGTAACAAATTTTCATGTCACCCAAAAATTTGTCACCAAACGTGACAAGTTGTTAACGTGTAATGGCTCGGCGAAACAAGCTCGGAATAAACATATTACTCATTCATAGACACTGCGAGCGATGCTGTTCTGGCGCAGCGCGGCGGCGGCAGTTATGTTATCGTTGCCGGCCTCGCCTCTGGGCGGGAATTGACATTTCAGTTATTAAAATGCTACAAAATTATTCAATCATTCATCCAAAATAATATTTAGTGTTAATAAACATTTCATTTTTTAAAATGAAAACTGTCAGAAGTACAAATCCCGACTTAGACGCACTACTAAAAGTTTCAAGTTATAAACATTCGACCGTGCTCGACCCGGGCATAAAACCAAGACTTCTCGATCAACAGTCGCGCTTACACCAATATACTAGTTTTGTTCTAGTTTTACTTTTGTATTATTATATATTGGATTATTTCTAAAGTGTTCTAACATAGCCCATAAAATGTTTATTTTCTAGTGTAGACTTTTATAAGAAAAAAAAAACTATTTTCTATAAAAGTATTGGTAAGGCGCCAAGAAAATGAAACTTACTTCCGGTAAGTTTTATAAGAATTCAAAAGTTTTCTTTTTTCTTTCAAAATTATTTATTTTACTGTATTGCTCCCACTATTCACCAGTCATGTGATACTACCCGCAATGGAATATGGAGTGAAAAGAAAAGAAAGAAGACTAGACCCTCAATAGGAAACTAAGATCACCTAGGGACTATCAAAAACTAACGTCCAATCTAGTGACCGCGTGACAACATCTTCATTATTTTATTCAAATAAAGTTAATGTTAAGCTTTCATATAACAAAAAAAAATTTTAGAGCATTAAAACTTTATATAAATATAATATAATTTAAGTTATAACGCTCATTTTCAAAATTTGTTTTTTTTTTATTTTACCCTCGAAGTGGAAGCAAAGATGTGTACCAAGTTTCACCAGTTACGTTTATATCCCCTACGGAATAGGTGGCGAGTATACTGCTATGGCACTATGCGCTGGGCACATACACCGAGCCACTACTATAAAATGTAAATAAGAAAAATCCATTAATACGCGACACGCGATTTCAACCTGAGACCTCTCGTTGGGCAATTGCGCTTGTAACCAAGACGACCAACGAGGCAATTTTACTTTCAATTCCACAATAACTTTATATGTACTAGATACTAAAATAATTCAAGTCTGCGTTTATTATTTGATTTTCAAAACAAACTCTAAAGTAGGTAGTATTTTAAGTGACATACTTAGTATGACTAAAATAATATCGCTTCAATTAGCGATATAACAATGTATTGCCTAAATACGTCAAACTACAGGCTAGCGCTGAAAGCGCTTGAAGCCCTAATTTGTTGACACGCTCACCGCTACGTTAATTATTAACAAAATTATGCGAAGGTGCCAGTTAATGATCACGTTAACTGGAATTCATAATATAACGGGGGGCGCAGCTGTATCTGGAGCACATCCGAGTTATGTCCCGCGCGAGACAGGCGTTGATTAAAAATGCAGCGCTTCAAAACGAGCTAGAATCGGCATTGCCGTCGCTCGCGCACGCTGCGGTCAGTGTTGACTCGAACCTGAAGCCGGGAGGTTGCTCTCAGGCCTCCACCGAAAGTTGTCACAAGCACAGTGTCGTGTTCAGTTGTGAGGGAAACGGGAGGGGACGTTTTAATTGCATACGTTCACATGTGACACAAAAAAAAAGATTGAAGAGTTAACCGTCTAAAAACCACGTAGTAAATCAATCATTGATAATGCAATAATTTAATTGCAATTCTTATATTGTGTTTAATGAAAACATGGCCGCGTTCAAATTGAATATAAAATTCGACGGGCGAAGCGTTAACAACTCAACTTAAAGCCAATTTGCCGACTTTTAAATTGGGTCATTGATGCCGCGAAAAGCTGAAAAGCGCTCTTTATTTTTAAACTTCGGCTTCAGATCGATTGCCACGCTCGTATTCATAACACAGAGCCGTGGGCAGCGGGCGATAGGAATGCAGCAAGTGTCGGTATTTTATTTAGGTGGAAAGCACAGCGTTATCCGTTCCGGTTCTATTTTCGCGCTATATCGTTTATTACGAGGGCCGCCGCGCCGACACTAGGCCACGGTGCCCCGCGCGGGAGTCGTTCGGGCCTCTCCACCGCCTGATATTATATTCTGGAGCACGCCCGTCTGGCTTCGCCTCACGCCAGATATTTCAAGTGTTGTTACTAGCACCTATGAATTAATCTAGTCTTAGGCATAGATCTCGCCCGGTGCAGTCGTATGCATCTTAAATAATTTTTTGTCGGCTCCTATTAAATTTTAAAGTTGACCGAGTTGGCGTTCGCGGATGTCACTAGCACGCTTCATTCGTTATATTTCAATTAGTAAGTATTTTTTTTCATTATTGTTGCATATTAAAAAAATATATTACATTTTATGTTCTAATTATATCAATATACACAGTTTAGCTTTTGACAGAGACCGTTCATTAACTTTATTATTAATGTAGTGTTCACATTAATAATCATTGCTAGTACCATTAAAATTTAAACCATAACATTCGTAGAATAAAATTGCATTAGATTTTTTAATTAATTCCTTAAAATAAATTAGACCAGTGAAAATATTAAACGTTTTCGTGTAAAATTCTTTTATGGGGCACGTCTATTTTGTTACAAGTGGCTGCTATTGTAGCGTCGTGAAAAGCGTCACCGACAAAGGCTCGCCATGCAAAAAGTGCTAGAACCTTCGCTACATATGTGCATACGTTTATATAACAAATAATGTAAATATAAATTACAACCGTAAACTAAGAAATAGTTTTAATTAAAGTTAATGAAAACAAGCAGTGAATACTACGATAATTTTTCATATACGTATGTACACCCAACAACACGAGTCTTCCGCTGATATAATAACCCACCCTAAAAATAGATTCCGAGTGCCAAACACTGCAGCGGTAAATTGTTGATTACTGTTCCAACATTTCACAGTTACGTGCGCCTGACTGAATTAAGCCGAAATTGGTTAAATGCGAACAAAATAGAAATTGTTTATCTCTATTTTTTCCTACTTTTCACTAGCATTGGTATACTTGCCGACCTATTTTAAAATTTAGTCTAAAAGCGTATTTTTTATTCGCAATTAATATAACCATTTGAACATAATCGAATTAGTTTTTTAAGATTAAATATCCTTTACTTTAATGGTGAAAAAAACAAAGTAAAGAAACACGCACGCCAGTATTTTCCATAATACATACCGTATGTATGACTCTCATGGCGTGTGATGTCTGTCAGCTCCGCTGGCGTAGTGGACTGTGGCCTTAACCCTTCTCAGAATGACAAGAAACAAATGTTGAACATTGTAAAAACAAAAGTTGTTGATAAAAATAATTACAATAACGATGTGTATGATACCTTTATATATAACAAACATGCGTATAACCAATCAAGGCAAACAAAGGTAGAAAAAAAATATGACCTGATATTTTAATAACAATAATAACGTACTGTAGTGAAGAGTGATACTACAGTATTTAGTCAAAAAATAATGACGAGCACAATACACCTGTAGCTAACTATACATAACATTTATTCAACATAACGGTACTGTTAGAATAAGTCATCGATATAGATATATAGTAATGATGACTAGTAACATTGGTTTGTGAACGTAATACGCTCACACCCATTTTATTATAACGATACAAGATAATTGTAAATACATAATTGAATATAAACCTACTCCGTGCTCTCTGCCTACCCCGTAAGGGACTCGGCGTGAAGATATGAATGTATATGAATATAAACCGTACACCCTGCAAGTTCAATAATTATAATACGTTCGGGCGGTTTTAGACAATGCGAACGATAAAAAGACTTCACAGAAGAAAATGTGTTTTCATTAGATACTTATGAAATAATGGAAGCGGCAAAACGCTCGCAGCGCCACTGTTTGACTCCGCGACAGTGTTATTAACCGTGAGCACTCGGCCTATTAAGGGGCCTTTTTCGAAAAGCCCCGCTGGAGGTATTCATTAGCGCACTCGCTGCATTCATCGGCAGTTGTAGCGTGCGTCGAACCTTATCCTCTTATTGTTTTTGCTGTGTTATGAAATAATAAATTATTCTTGATTCGTTATTAGTAAAATATTACGCAAAAACTGTATGGACACAAATTTAATTATTTTCATTACTTTATTTTATATATACTTATCTACAGTCCTAAACGGGGTAGGTAGCCCCTTCATATATGCACGCCGGTTTTGAACATTTCCTACTCCCCCGTCAGCCTATTTCATCGGGATATGTGAATCTGGACCTCCCTCAGTATCTCCGTCTGTCATCACACCTATTGTCCGTTACACACCTATATACGTTATATCATACATTAATAATTGTTTTCATGATCTGAAAGAAATAATCTGTGTCGTCATGCCCATAATGTTCGAGTATTGGCATGAAAGGTCATCAGTGCAATACCTATTTCAATCGCTCAATAACATTTCCTGCGATGTTATATTCTGCTTTAACAATAAGACACATCAAAACTATTTCTATTGCGCC
>DWEI01004861.1:0-11295 GCA_018245875.1 Mysoria ambigua
CTTTAATATTTCCCAGAATTTTAATGATATCTCTTTTAATTAATTAAATGTACCTTATTCTTTAGCTAGTCTTACGATCCAAATTAATATAATGACATTTGTTATAAATTTTTCGTTATGCAAGCGACTTATGTTATTAGAAACGATAGTAGATTCAATTTTTTTTTTACCCCGTCTCTTAAAATACCAGTCGAGATGGTAACTACCCCGTAAAATTAGTTAACATCGACCAATTTATCGTAACGTGCGTTTCGATCTGTTTCTAACTGACGTACATCTTGATCTATTCAAAATTAATAATTTCTATAGTTTAGCTCTACAGTTTACTACAGTTTCAGCATTTGTTGTCTTTGATATGTATAGAAACATCAATGTAGTTATCAGCTTTGGTATACATACTAACGGTACCTACTGTAATTATAAATTTTAGCGTGTATCCTAATTGCATTGAACATTGATTTTCACTTGACATGTACACAACATAGAACCATCATTATGACATCCTACACTTATCCAATAGTTCGATACACTTCCACTCATACCGATTGCCTCGCAGGAAACGAATGATAAATCAATGTTATGCAAATAGACGCGTTCGCACTGCATAGCTGGTGAGTACGTGCCAAAATTCGGACTCATTAGACGCTCACTCGCACAAGAGCGTTACATGCTGTGTTGTGGCTTCGTTACTATAGGTATACATGTATGTGGGTAGTTGATCTTTTGTATACGTTTTGTATGAATCGAAGAAATTCCCAGAAAGCATTTTCTTACTCAAGCATTACTCACATTCCGTTTGAAGCCTAAATTGTTACGTAATTGTTACCTTAATGTGTTTGCAGTGTATAGTTCATATACAATGTTCTCTTTCTTATTGTTAAATTTATTTCCAAGTTCGCAAGTCTCAAAACTCATTTGGTGGAAATAGACTAATATAAACTCTTGGTAAAATCAAGTTATTTCCTTGTACGAATTGAAACGGCATATATTTGTACATATGTACGTTTATATAAAATAACTGACTTCTGGTTTAAAAATTATACCCATGATATGTAGAAGAATGTCGTGTGGAAATTTTCGTAAACTTTGCTTCCTGTTTTACGGATTTTTATTGCGTTTCCTAGTAAATGTTGTTTTGGTCGCAGGTTCCTTGTATTATAATGTCTTATTGCAAAAATATAAGGTCTTATTGTAATAAAAAATATTTTTTCCGTTTATGGAAATGTTTCAGTTTCGAGAAAATTCTTTTGGCTCAATGTGGACTTGTTATATGTATATAATTTAAATTGTTCCTTTCGGTTCGTTTCACATGTTCCCGTTCGCCACCGCCGAACGTTTATTTGCACGGCTTTCTCTACCAGGGTATTCCCGATGAGCTATAATGTGAGATTCCCTTGAGTTTTTTTGTCCCTTGAAAATGTGTCCTTCAGGAGTAACCACCTCTTGGCAAGTCTTTTGTTTTGACCTATACATAAACGATACTCACCACTAACAGCCATACGATAGCATTGACAGCTTTGTTTCGTACTAGTTGTTGTCGTCTTAACGTAGTGACGATCTGCACCGCATACGAGGAGGATAATTGGGGCCATGACAATTGCCTCCTCACCGGTGCAGTCTCCGGCGAACAAGTGCTCAACGGCACCGCGGTGGTTCCACCTCGCTGTCCAAGCCGCATTTGTACTTACGATCACCAATCGACTTTTGTTACGTTAACTGTGTCTTCCTGATGATCAGAGCACCAGTGCTTTACTAGCTTCAGAAGAAGAGGTTTGCCCACAGATGACAAGGGGCGTGAAGGGACGAAATACCCCTGAAGTGAGCATGTGACCATTGCGGCCAACTGTCACCTCGTTCGCGCAAATGTCTCCCCAACTGGGGTCATACAAGCATCCAGGGGTACCAATTTCAAGTCGCACTGCAATACGTCATTTCTGACATTAGCGTAACGGCCCAACGCTCATTCAACCAGTCACATTCGGCTTTCCTTTTTAACAATTATTATATACTATTATATAAAAGTGCCTGGTTTCGAAACGTTAGTTATATTTTATATATGTTGCAAATTCTTTGTATCCAATGAGAGTGTCAATCAAAAAATATCTTGCTTACAAAATCACAAGGCTTGTTCAGGTGGAATATTAGATTGTCATATCCGTAGAACGGTTCACTGCTTCGTTTCATTAAGGCTGCTTGCACTAGTGTGTCTCTTCCAACTTTCACATTACACCCACTACATTGAAAGTTAAATTAACTCAGTCTCTAATCATTCAGTTCCATTTGACGACTGTCACTTGTGACGTCTGCCTGCGCTTCAGCTTTTCTGGTCAGAATTACTGCTTGTGATCATTACTATAGACATAATCGCACGTGTTGTCTCTTACTGTTCAGTTAGTTGTCTTGTGCGTGGTGCTAGAGCTATTTGGGAGCACGGCGTAGTCCCGCGGCGCGCGACAGTGCACTCCGTCGCGCAACAACGATCACCGCGTCGATGTTGTTCAGTCTGACGCGCTGACCATGAACTGTCGAAAATAACTGTGAACGTAAAGTATACGTACATGTATATCTTCACGCCAGGTCCATCACAGCGTAGACAGAGAGCATCGAGTGCCAAATATCTCTAGCCTTATCCTGCCCGCGCCTCTTCTGCATTTATCGCTCGTTGCATACTCGTGCGGTTTCGGATATTTGCATCCCGTCAGTTATATTTGCTTCTGTTATATTTGCGTCTGTTATTTTTGAACAAGACAAGCGATTTGTGACCTCTCTAGTCACTTGCGTCCATCAACATTTGCATTATACAATATCTGCTGTCGTCATTCTTCCGTCAGCCATTCCTTCAACAAAATAAATGTCAGCCGACTAAAACGAGGAACGATTCTACCTACATGTGATGGATGGCTCAGCATATAGTACACTTGTAATAACACTGCACTCATATCCGGAGACATCAATCTAGACACAACAGGAGCTTAGTTTCGGTCGCCGGTCCGAGCGGATACGCAGCGAGACGGATCCAGCGTAAGCCGCTTCACGCCAGACGGCATGCCACCGGACGGATAGTTGGCGGACCGTTCGGCGGCCCCGGTCTCACGTGCCGAGCGATCGAATCCGCCGAGTTGGCGAGCGATATCACGTATAGGTGTTCGAGGCGCGTGCCGCTTTGTATGTGTGTATGCGTGTGTGAATGTCTGTGCGTATGTGTGCCTGGTTAGTTTTCTGCACGCGTTCTTTCCGAGCGAAAGTTCACACGTGCCGTACGTACGTATTGTGGGTATGGTAGGTGCGTTAGTGTCGTCGTATGTCCAGTTCAAACAGACTGCCTGACGTTACAGAGTTTCGAGTATGCCATACCGTAGCTACTATATGTATTATTGCTCCTAGTTGCAGTTCGATTATTCATACTCGTTGTTACTATCAAGTGCAAGTATGAAGTGATGGAGGGACGGTTGTACAGGAGTAGATCAGGTGTGTTAGGAGAGCGATATTTCGCGCTTGGTGCTCGCCGCCTAACCGGTAAAAATGTGGCGCGATGAACAAATGATAATAGTGACGATTTGTTTCTGAACTAGCACCAACTAATTAGCTGTCACGACCTGCCACCAACTTTTTTCAATAGGAATAAATCATAAGCGACGTTCTACAAAAAGCGTGCATAATTGATTTTGTGTTTATTATGCTTGTATAATATAATTAACATAAGTGAATATAATTATATGTACCGTTATTGCGATAAATGAATTATAATTATATGTAAATTATACCTTGTGTTAATGTTACTTAATTACAGTCCATTACTGTACAATATATGTACCTACATATACCTACTGTTGTCTAGACTCTGTGAAATGTATTAGAATGACAGAGTTAGTTTCAATGAGAAAATTGCAATTTTCATTTACTTGTTCTTCGAGTAACCAGTAGATATTTTTACGGTTAAAATGTTTTTCTCACTGTTTGTAAAAAGCCTTTTTACCGTTTAATTTAAATATATTTTTTTTCTTTTATATATTTTTATTATAATATATATTTTAGTCCTTCTTTCAAGTTTAATATTTCGGTACAAACATGACATCACAGCTATTTCCTATAGAGGTAGTCAGAATTTCAATAAAACCGTCGGTTAATATCTTAACAGTCTTTCGTCTCTTCCACTTGTATCAAATCGAGATATATGTTTGTCTATGAACATGTATATCGATTTGATACGACACAGACAACCTGCCCTTGTTGTGTGACGTCATTGTGAATTATATAATGACAGTACAGCTAACAATTTATCATGCCTCTCTACACCCCTTGATGGTAATTTAAATAGACTTTAATGATGCTCGTTTGAATCAGACGATTTAACGTACATACACGGCACACTTGTTAAATTATATTTAGTAATAATATGTCCATATTTTTTTAATAATACTCGTAATATCCTAAGCATTCGAATTTTTCTTTTTGTGATTTTACGCCAAAGTTCTTAGGACACTGGAAAGGTTTTGCGAATGCTTTCACAAACTTGCCAACGGTAGTTCATGTTTAAAATTTTTGCTTTTTGGATGATACTTTCGTATAAAAAGCGTTTTTAAAATTTGAAATTTTAAGAAATTAGACATTTCTTACACTTTGAAAATCATTTTAAGTGGTTCAACAGGTACTAAAATTCTTTTAAATTAATTCAATATTTCAATTTTTTTTTTCTTAAGTATGTAAGTATTTTAGCTTAACTATATTGCAATAAGATTTCTCAACCATACAGGATTTTGAAATTAATTTAAATAAAACAAAATAATTTTTATCTGCTATATCGTTAAATATATAGGCAATAATTCATACGATACGAGTTCATTTTCTCATTTATTTCACACACCCTCTTCTCGTGTGTTGGAATTTGAAAACATTTTTCCGAGTCTAGCAAAAGCCAATAGCATTAGCTTAGAGAATTGCTTTGTAGCATTTTTGCTTTCACTTCAAACGAATGTAGGAATGAAAATGTATAAGAGCCATACGTCGACATAAAGGCTTTGCAATACCACTGATTTCTATACTGTGGCTTTTATCACGGTTCGATTACTTATAACATGGATGCTTTGCTTTACTAATATTTTATTTACACTGTGGTTTTTGTTGCAATAACTCATATTGCAGAATACTACAGAAAATATGAAAAACAACTGTACCTAAGTTCCCTGTACAAGTATAATATTTGTGTATATCTATTACATTATATTCTTCTTATATTATATAATGTATGTACCTATATTGTGTGATGTACATACATATATCTTTAATATAATTATTTATGCATAATAATCTGTTCGGTTCGACGTGTCATTCGTTCGCTATCGTCCAGTTACGGGTTACAGTGGAAATTACTTAGAAATTACTTAGTGGAATTACAGTTACAGTGGAAATTATTGATAGCAAAGTGCATAGTATATAGGTATCCTGCACTTTTACTTCTACTTTTTTACTGTTTACGTCAATGTATGAATTAAAATATAATTGACAAACAAGCTTGTTAGTTGTGTATTCGCCTAGTGAAAATCTAAACATTGCGGCTTGGGAGACTAATCGCGACAGAAATGTTTTAGCAAGCAGCCGATATTCTACCATTTATACCACACTTGTCTTGTTTGTTCGAATTAATGCGCCGACGATGTCCGATTGTCGAGTGGCCATTGACAAGAAAGTTATCGCACGAGTTAAGAGGGGAAAAATGCTTAATAAAATGAATGGACAGCGGAAATTATGAGTACCTAGTACCGATATTAGCTGCGTTCGTCTTTCGCCGAGTGCCTGCCGCGCATCTACAGCGACAATGACCTTTACTTTGTGATGACGATCTACAGGCGATGTACAAACGGACGCTCCAGACGCGCGTTCTTTTATATCACTTTATGGATCGAGCGGTATTTTATTTTTCAATAAATAAATGTACGACTCTACCAGTAGGTACGCATCGGACAGCGCGGTAGGTCACAACCTCAACCCCTATCGTTCCGAATGAGGAGACCAACAATGGTACAATGAAAAGGTTAATGATGTGCGATAATGGTTAATACTGAGTGTTAAAACTATTATTAACACGATGCAAATAGTGTTGATAAATTTACACTTCATATAATAAATAACGTATTGTAATGATTTTATTTAATGTTCAACAGATAGTTCTATTTTCAAAAAAATATGGGTAGTCCAGTTATTGAATGGCGTATGGCGTTTATGATGCCCAGTTTGTAAGCGTCCTTAGTTTTAAATCAAAAGCCCGGTACAAAATTATACGTTACATCAAAAATAAGTATCGAAAAAAGTAGCCATTGCGGTTTCATAACGGATCCCGTTCTCGCTTCGGCCAGATAATTGTAATAATAATGGTAGTAGTAAGCTGTTTTTTTCCCCTCGGAAATTTTGTCAGAAAGCTGATCGCCAATACTTTTTCGGGCTTGCGGAACACTGTTATGTTGGTGCGTAATGTTTGTTCTTTGTCATTCAATATATCCGTGTACGAATTAAAATCTAGCCAACGAATTCTTTACGCGGTTCGGCAGCAAATGATCTGTGAAGTTGAATACCGATTAACGTGGTCAGATCTTTGATAGGTGGCCGTTATAAATTATAAGCGAAATAGTATTTCTCAATGTTGTAAGGGTTTAAAATACTTTTTAAAAGCACTGTTTCACCGATTTCTTTTTTAATATTTTTTCTAGATTTCTGGTTGTGTGGATATCCTTTTCTCGGAATTATATAAGTTCATTCATGTTGCCAACAGGTACCTTCATGATGTTATTAAGACCCATATAAAACCTGCATCCAAGTTGATTTAGTATTTGCTACCGTACACAGAGCAAATTCAAATATACACGTTTTTTATTTCGGATAAATATCACAAAAATTATTATTACCTCATCGATGCTTTGACATTTTCAAAAACCTCTCGTGTCATCGTTTAGATTCCGCAACAAAGCGGATTTTCCTTGACGGCTCGTTTACTGTGATTTGTTATCATTGTAGCATTTTATCTAAATTTATAAAAATGTGTTTTTTTAACAAGAACGTAGTATGTATGTATGTATGTACCTACAATCGTAGGTTTAATTAATAAAAACAAGTGGTCACAGCGTATCTACCACACACGTGTTAATCCTAATGGCCAACAAAGGTGTTCACGTACGCGCACATCGGTCGCTTTACTTAAGGCCTCCATGATCCGCTGCATGATATCATCACGCCTGTATTTCCCCCGAGGTTAGACACAGGAGTTTAGTAGACAAACGTTCCACCTGTTGCGTTGTAGGTGCGTCTCATAAAGTTGAAAGCGAGACTGTATCGCTATATTATTTATGATTAAATTATGCATCGCATAAACGCGACATCTGTTTTCTCGGTGTATTTACATAGATACTCGCGAAACATTCGATATAGTAATATCATTATATTAGTATGGTGACAACCATGTTTCACCACTCTCACTAGGGAATAGTTCAATCTTATGCTTTACGCCGGACACATGTCCAGACTCCGAGCCACTATTGGAACATCAATGCGAGGAAAACCTAATAGCGCCCGACCTGGGGCTTAAACGTGGGAACTCTCGATGGGCAGTCGCGCGAGCAACCAGCGCGACATAAGAGGTTATACAGTACGTTTGTATTATCGTATGATGCGGATATCTTCATGTTTGTATGTCAGTGATATCATTACTGCTAATACACGTGACATGTGTTAATCAATTTGTATATTTTTTCAATTGTTTTCTTATTATCAAATCTATTGACCACCTACACGCCAATCAATTATGCCGCCTGTACCACAGCCAGGGTTTGGCAGGTGCGTTATAATTAATGGATGAACGAATGAATGGCTAAACGAAAATAAAGCAAAACATCGAAATGTATAATTTGAAATACATGGAGATTCTTAAATGAATGAAGAAAATACCTACAATATAAGAAGGCGATATAAGAATGATGATTTTCCATTTTAATAAAGATCTGCAATACCGTGAACAGACTATATAATGAAGGTTCTGGATGGTTCCCTCTACGAATACGAAAGGACGGCTGCCATCACGGACGAATCCAGCGAGGTGCATGTTGAACTGTGCAAGCCACGTGGTAAATTGTAAAAGTAGCGCAACCAACAGCGGGCCCACAAACAGACCAGACATTCGACTTCACCAACGTGAAGTGTGCCCTCTCGAGCGGACGGAGCGGGGCGCGTGTGGTCGTTGTGCGACGAGCTCCCTGGCGCCGCGACGGTCGGCCGCGCGGGCGACCTGCAGCTGGAGTGCCGATAGCCAGCGCTGGAGTTGAGGCGGCTCGCGTCACTCTCTCCCCCGATTATAGAAGCCTGTTTATTAGCTTTTCAGGTCAGGTCCGTAAGCGTTGGCATGTTTGCCGCACTCTGTGATTGACCCGGCATGATGTTATAATATTATCCAGTAGCTGATGGAAATTAATCGCATGCAATTGTTCGAATATGTCCTTATACATCTAACTAAATGTTTGAATATTTATATCGGTATCCATTAAAATAATTATATTAAACGTCCTCTACCCGGAAAGTAGGTATCAGTGCTGTATGTTTTCCTCGTTAAATTAAGTTACTAACCTCGTTCACTAGTTTGTTCCACTTTACTATTAAGTTCAAGTACCGCAGACATTGTTCTACTGCTCGTACCACTCGCTTCAAGGTATTACGCAAACTGAAAATACGCGCGTATTCAATTGTCGCACGTACATTTTCTGTAATTCTATTGTTTGCTCGAAGGTTCGTATGCAATGGAGGCAGTGCGTGTATATTGTGATTATTTCGATGATCGGTATCAACCCTTTATCGTTCCACTGTTGGAACATGGGTCTCCTCTGAGAATGAGAAGGTTAAGGGCATAGTCTGCCACGCTGGCCAAGTGCGGGTTGGCAGACTTCACACACCTTGGAGAACTAGTTTTTTACAACTCTAAGGTATGCAGGTTTCCTCACGATGTTTTCCTTCACCGTAATAGCAAGTGATATTTAAACTTGTTTTATCTGCGCGTTGCACATATATGTACCAAGGAAACATCCCGGTGTGCCTATTACGTTCACATTACAAAATAACTATAGGACTTTGTAACAATACCTGCAGTAAGAAAATAATTAGACCGCTGGAAATGGAAAAAACACCTGTACCTACACCTAACAGCTAACCAGCTGAATATAAATGACGATACGAACACCGGGTGCCAAATATATGCGCGCAATGACGATGATTGTTGTCATCATCAGCATTCCTTTAAAAATGTGCGTTTTAACGCACATTTTTAAAGAGGTGCGCGCCAGAGATTTGAACCCGGTCTCCTGGAGTGAGAGGTCTAATTTCAAACCACTAAGCTATCACTGCTGTGATTATTTACATTAGTTTAATTTATTATTTTTTTAATTTTATTTTCTTCGTATATTACTTTGTGCATTTGTTTCTTTGTTCATATATTTATTTATTAATTTAATGATATCACCCAGAAAAATATACCAATAACATTTAATACAGTACTTTTATCTTTCGATGATATAGTTACGAGTATTTTCATGCAAACCTAGTTTCAGAATATACCTGGATTTCTGCGTAGGTACACTCACATAAAAAGATGAAAATAGAAAAGTTAATATTATCTGTGTATGCATACAGATTATACATACATATGTTATATGTGACGTATGAAGTGAATGACGAATATTAGTCTTTGGGTCCTCTTATCACGAGGCATCGGGCTCACGAGTTCCGAAAGTGAGATGGGCAGAAAATTCGACAATCAAACTCCATGTACCTAATTAGAAGTTACGAATTAAACGGAGTTTTATCAAGCAAAAAGGGGACGAAGCATCGATGTGTTTTCTACGAAGCGTGATTGAATGACCTACACAAAATTGTGTAGGACGTTATATTATAGCAGACTAAGAAACAGGAAGGCTTATTCGGGTTGTCACTTCTATATAGTTACTGATATTTAATATTAGAAATGCGAAATAACAATTATAAAATCAGACTCGTGTGCCGGGCACATGTGCAGAGTACGAGCCACTACCACATAATTTAAGTCAGAAAAATGCCACATTTCCTGTCGATTTCACGATACAATCCCGAGAATATATCCAGACACAGTCTAGAACACCCGATTACATTGTCATCGAATATATGATAAGCGTGTCACGTTCACCTAGCGTCAGTGACGTGGCTATGTATGTATGCGACAGTACTCGTTATCGAGACGAGTGCGCCGCGGGTGGCACGCATTGGACGACTGCGCGGCGCGCAGAGGTCACGCGCCGTGCGGACCCGTCGTCGTACGCGTGTGTGCGACGTCAGCGAACGGTGCAGTGCTGCGGATCGTTTGCAAGTGTAATGGTGAGGTTCGATCTTCGTTGACATTACGTATCCCTCGCGCCAGTTATCATACAGGCGTCGTACAGTTTTCATACAGGATCGTCGTACACAATCACACCGACAACTGGCGCTGCTGCGTGTTGTTTTCCATTATATTCGTGTAACTGTTCAGATAATTTAGTATCGTGTGAGATTGAACGTTCAGAATCGTCTATATCGTTTTTTTTATTCTTAAGGACCCCTCATATAACCCGTCTGGAGAGATAAAGAAGGAAAGAAGGAAAGAAAGAAAGAAAGAGGAAGAGAGTTCGCTTGGATTTCTAACGTCGTCTTATTCATTAAAAGTTTAAGCGACATATTTAATTACTATGCATTTGTCTAAACTTTGTCAGATGTGGTAGACAGAGACGAGGAAAGTTAACGCATATGGAGGGTAATAATTAGACAAGTTATATAGCGAATAATTTAATACAGAGACTTAACGATAAATTATTGTTGTTAAGACACGGCAAATAGCCAAAGAAGAGCTTAAGATATAAGTAATGTTTTTGTGATTTTTTATATCAGCTTTATTATCTGTCTATTAGAAGGTAAATCGATTACGTGCGATAAAAATAGGCAATCTCAAAATAAGTTTGCGTTATATCGAAGAAACCTGCAATGTTTTAGGGAAGCACCCGCGGCAGGAAGAGGATGTGCCTCGTGCCGACTTCTGATGCCGGTGGCAGGATATCGCTACACGCAAGCGACATTCCGCTTATCCGACATCGGAAGAGTACATCCGAAGACGGGCATCTGTACGATGGATTTTATTAGAACACTGAGAGGGGGAGATGTTTCTTTATAACTGTTCTTTATGACTTCACGCCTGTAATCCCCGAAGGGGTAGGCAGAGGAATGCAGAACATTCCCACGATTCACCAGTTACGTTTACGT